>JAVQIZ010010306.1:0-12100 GCA_036023535.2 Galaxias brevipinnis | reverse complement strand
AAGAAAGTGCACCCACTCAACAATCTCGTTGTACTCAATGCTCTCCTCCAGATTCTGCAGGTTGGGGTTTGCACTTCGGATAGCTCTCATGTACGCTTTTAGCAGCTGAATGTCACGCTTCTACAACGAGTAAAACACATTGACATTAAACCTCAGAGCCGGGCTATAACCAGACACAATGACAACACTGAAATGTGCTTGCCGAGAGTGATTAGGCTGCATTAAAAACGCATCTGCAATGAATTTGACACCCAGGAATATTTTCCATTTGTATATAAGTATATTCAGCCTACCTGTTCCCCTAATTGATGTTTGTGTTCTGCCGCAGTTTTTTCCAGTTCGGAGATTTTTCCCTGCTGCTGCTGCACCACGCTACGTAGGTGCTTGATGCAGTTGTGGTTGGACATCTCATCTTTTGGCATCTCTAGGCTGCCCAAAAAAAATAATAGAGGAAGAGAGGCATATTTAAGGACACAATAACTTATTGCTAAGGTGTAGTGGTACCCTTTCAAAGAGTAACGTCTCATTTCCTTTTCTACCAGATGCTAAAAACAAAAGCAGTGTTTTCTTAAAAAAAAAAAAGAACTGATATACAGCTCAATTTACATATGCAGGGCAGTTTATCAGATAACAACAACCAAATAACATCAGTAAGTAATTCACCTAGTTGTGAACATTGTAATACATTGTTTTAAAATGACTATAGGCCACTCACCCACAGCCCTCTTCACAATTCACAGGTCTCTTGGGGTTGTGCTCACAGTCCTTCAGGTGGGACTGCAGCTGGTCGAGCCGCAGCGTGGCAGTGCAGCCGAAGCCCGCGTTGTCACAGGTCATCTGGAGCTTGGAGAGCATGTTGCGCATGATGCGGGGCACGGGCCTGAGGTGGGCCAGCGTCACCACAGTGCGGTCCACGGGGCAGATCTGTTGCTGGGCAAACCACGTCGTGATGCAGGCATTGCAGAAGGCATGCTCGCAATGTGGGGCCTGTGGGTGTGATATAAACCACCATCAACAAGATACGGACAAAGGTCAATCACCTCAGGCAAAGTAATTGTTTTTGTAGACCGGGGGGGGGGGGGGGCAACCTGCCTGCCCTGGCTCCTCAAGCACTCCACTGCAGATGGGACACAGTAGGTCTTCATCCACCTCTCCTTGGAACCTGGTGACGTCGTACCCCATGGCACATAACTGGAACCCAACAACTCCTGGAGAAAAATTTATGAATGGATTACTGCATTTTCAGACAGACCGTCTAAATCATACTTATCTTTTAGCAAACCATGGTAACACTTACACTTTACATTAAATGTTTCTCAAATCTATATAGAAAGGAGAGATTTGTTTTTTCTTTTAACTTTCTATAAAACATGCATGTACACTTCCTGCCAAGAGAGCTACTGAGGTTACTACTAATGATCTTGTGTACAACAGGCTATTAAACTTACATATTCATTCAATAAAATAAAAATATATGATCAATTACATGAAAAAGTAAGGGCTAGTCACTCACAAATAGTCTTCATCTTTTCCATTCCGCCATACAACGGAGGTCCCTCAAAGTCACATATATGTGTAGGTTGATGTGTGACCTATATGGGGAAACATAATGCATCATGAAAACACAATTTATACATTCCTACTAGCTGTTACTTAATTAAGGACAGCCTGTAAGAGTAAAACAGATCATTCAGAAAAACATTCATCAGGGCTCCAATTTGGTGGCAAATGCCACCAAAAATCTGTCCACTGCCACTAAAATGAATTATTGGTGGCAGTGCTTCCACTTGACTTTCTTGTTATTTAAAGTTGTTAAACTGTACATTAATCAAGAGCACTTTTATTTTAGCTGACTAGTATGTTATGTTAATCTAAATTAACTGTTACTTGCACCTTATTCCGGTGTTGCAGCTTGATTGCTCGAAGGAAAAAAAACTAGGCCAAAATTGAACAAACAAGTTTCTTATACATTTTAGCGCAAGCATAATAATCAAGGTAAGTATATCCCCTATGCAAGGCTTTGTACCAATGTAGTCAATCATGAACATGTCTATAGGGCAGCATTTCCCAACCGGTGTGCCGTGGCACTGCAGTGGCACTCTGGTGTGCTGTCAGACACCATCAGGTGTGCCGTGGAATTTTGGGAAAGTTACATTTGGGAAAGATGGGAAACAAATATTTTGTATTAAGTTTGATTAAGTTTTACATCTGGGGTGTGCCGCGAAATAAATAAGTTTATGCAAGTATGCTGTGGGTGGGAAAAGATAGGGAAACGCTGCTATAGCACATCAGTATAAACAGAGCAGAGCTGCAGTTGAACTATTTATGCTAATCTGTTATAATATCATTGTTAAGATGGCAAGCGAGTCCAGTTGAGATGGATAGAGGTAGACTATATTCTCAGTTTGAGAAAAAATGTTTTTTTGAAGGCCAAAAATGTTAGGAGAAACTTTAAGTGCATAAATGATGTCTCTTTCTACTCAACTACAGGCAACAGCTGTCTACGGTCTGTGTTAAATATGCTGTACCAATTACTACCTTCCTTTCTGAAAGCAAAATCAATACATGGTATCATATACAACAAACATCCAATCTGGCACTGGTAACAACGCTTCCCTATTTACCACATGGACAAAGCAACGTTAGATTACCTTTCCAAAACTGATCATGCATACATGAATTTAATAGTTACATCGCTGCACATTTACAAAATAACAATTCACTGGCTATAACGGAGGCAGATGGTAGGAAAACTGGTTAGAAAGTACAGATTAACGTTGACGGTAATAGACTACGGGAACATAAGCAAAAGTCCTATGGAAGATAACGTCGTTAGTGTAGCTTCTACATTTTGGGGAGACGTTCTTGTTTTCCCTGCAGAATGGTGACCCAATTTTTTAGTGTGTGTGTGGTAAACAAGTAGAAAGCACCCCACCAGTCTGTATGTCTGGAAGGGATGGAGGTAGGTGATTGTACAGGGATGTTTTTTTTAACCAAGCTAACGTTACCCTGTCACGGACTATGGTTTAACACGAACGACATGGTAACAGGTTTTACTGCAAAAGGAACATGACTAAAGATATTCCACGTCGTGACCTTCTATTAATTAGCTATTCGGTGAAGGCAAATGGCTTGATTGTTAAATGGAAACCTAGCTACCTGCTGAATGATGTTAATTCAGCGCACCATAATGTCTAACCTGGTTGGATGTTGAACTTAAAGCTAGCGTTGCTAGCTAACGTAGCATATTAGTGGCAAGCAAGCTAATGAGCTAGCCAGCTCACGCTAACAAATGCTAGCTAATGTTACGTTAACTGTTGCCCACTAAATTGATTTGATGTTCTAAAACAAACCGAATAAATACATAGAAATGTTAACGATACATATCGATTGACTCTATTCGTACTTACGTAAATATGTGACAGATGTTATTTTGCACCGGTGAAATTTCGTGTTTCAAACGTCCTAACCATAAGCTAACGGGCTAGCCACGTCCCAAGCTACATATCCTACGCTTCGCTCGATACTTACACTACAGAGTGAACGTAATCCGGGTGTGGGCGTCACGACGTAATTTCTAGACTTTTAATTGGTTCATATGAACCGATTGATTCCTCATACTGATTTCTCTAAAGAAGTATCAAAATTGGTGACATATTTCTGTTAAATAACTGTTTTAGTTTATGTAAGGTAAAAAAAAATTCTCATCTTAGCCTTACGAATAAACAAAGCCAAAAACTGACATAGATGCATAAACGTTTAACCCTTTCCGATTAACTTTTACACGTGCGGCAGATAGCAACTTGGAAGTCACAAACGTGAGCCAATTGCTTTTATCAGTTTTGCAAGAGAACGACTGCGTCCGCGAAGACAGTCATACCTTCTTGGGGACCCACGTTGACTGTTGTTGGATCTATTTTAACCGGGCAAGATGGTGAAAGTTGTTGTATAGGGAAACACTCAACAGAATTTGTTGCATTATTTTGAGATATTGAAGCAAGACGATAAGAAGGTACTATTTACTGTGTGTGTGTGCGTGTGTGCGTGTGTGTGTGTGTGTGTGTGTGTGTGTGTGTGTGTGTGTGTGTGTGTGTGCGCGCGCGCGCGCGTGTGTGTGTAAATGAATTTTGGTACAATTTAAAACGCATTGTGCCATAATTCACATCTTGTCTTTTTGCCCAAAGGATGTCCCCTCTGCTGTCACTTGGAGCCTTAATCTGTTTGCATCTGCTGGATCTCAGTGCAGGCACCCTCAATGAAGGCACCAGTACAGAGAAGAGGGAGCAAAGTGGACTAAATATGAATTTAAACAAAGCCCAACAACCATATTTAAGATCTTCACACTTAAAAGAGGCATTTGAAGAACAGGTTTGTGAATGGGCCATGGCGTGCCACCACAGTTTAAACAGGTTTAATCTAGTGAATCTTCATGATCAGATGCATATAAATCAGTGGTTTAATTAGGAACGTGGCAGTTTATTTACATTCTCCATCTGTGTTTTTGGTTTCCTAGGGTTACTACCTGCACCGCCTGTTCCAACAGTATGGTGATAATGGGACCCTCTCTTATGGAGGCCTGCGGAATTTACTTGGAAGCCTGGGACTTGGAGATGTGTTGGAAATCAAGCAGCACAGCCAGAGGTACCGTGCACTGACCACAGATCCCTCTCTCACAAACTCCCAGAAGGACCCCCTTGACAGTTCCAGTCATTCCCTATCTACCTCCATTTACACCGTCAGGTAGAGAACACTATATAAAACATTTTTATCTTCATTTAAATCAACAGGTCATTTGAAAATAAATTATAATTTTTTTTATTATGATTTGTGCAGCATGATAGTTGTGTGACGTCTTTATTTTCAATGCCATGTCAACCATCTCCATAGGGATGATTTTGATGGACATAATATTGGGAACGAAGAAGAAACTCTGAGGTTTCCCTCATTTCCTCTCTCTCAGGCTGGGCAAGAATTGTTGGAATCCCTGGTGTCCAATCATCCCACTCAGAGGCATCTACATGGAAATGTGAGTAGCCTGCTGCTTTCATGTGATTAAATTAAATCCCCCCCCAAAAAAACGCCTGACTGACAGCTCTTTTGCATAGATAAAACATTTACAATAGTTTAAAGTTCACTTAGCCTGTCTGTTCAAAGAGTCACACACTGTGCCAAATCCTATTTATCTGTTTTGCAATGTTAATGAGTAGCCCAACTGAATTCATCAATTGGGTTTCTGGTAAATACATTGTCTAAAACTAACGCAACACATTGGCTGATCAGATAAAGTTGTTTTAACTTAATTAACAGGTTAGAGCATTAGAGGTATTTAAACTATTTTAAAATAAGTAATATAGTGCTTCCGAAAGCAACACATTTATTATCGAACCATTAAAAGTAGTGAAGGTAATGCTGTTTTCCAAATACTAAGTGAGATTCATACAGTATATATTTATTCATTATATTTATGTACAAATATATTCAGTACATATTTCGCTGTTTGGGAATATATTTTTTTTGTCATAAAATGTCCTTTTGTTTCCACACACTTTCTCTGAAACAGTGTCTGAACGTAACCCAGCTTCTGTGGAACTTTGGCCTGGGGAAGGCCTCGCACATCACACCGGCCCAATTCACTTTATTGTGCCCAGCCTTACTTTACCAGATAGACAGTGGAGTCTGTGTACGACACAGAGCTAACGGAGCACAGACAGACGGGACTTCGTTCCTCAAAGGTCCCACATTGAAATTATAATACCGGAAATGACAACGAAATGATTAGTATGATCATTTTTGCTTCTGTTTGTACCGGCCGAGAATTTGTTAAAAATAGATACCTATTTGATTCGCCTGTCCCTCAAGCAGAATATTCAGGAATACAAACGAATGACTGTTTGGTGTCTGTTTCCACAGCTCTAGGATGGAGCTCTGTGGCTCTCCTCTTGATCAGCATTCCATCTCTGCTAGCACTGAGCCTAGTTCCCCTCCTGCCCCCCGCGCACCTCCGAACCATCCTCTGCCCCATGTCGGCCATGGCCGTAGGGACTCTGTGTGGAGACGCCTTGCTCCATCTCCTGCCTCACGTAAGTGCACTGGGAAATGGAGGAATCTTTTTTCCATTTTCGTATTGATTAGGCTAATGGACCATTAGTCAGTGCCTCAATGACTGTGCATTTCTTTCTCTTGATGGGCAAATTCAAGGCATTAAGGAAAGTAAAGAAATTCCAGTCAACAACCGCTGGACACAATTCAAACAATACTCAGACTATGTGGTGTTAGTGGTTCTCCTCAGTGTTAGCAGTGTGTATGTATAGAATACATCAAATACTTTGATTTATTATCTGGTTGACCACATAGGCGATACCAGGGTCACATTCTGAGAAGCATGACTTCGTCATGAAAGGCTTGTGTGTGATGGGAGGGCTCTATCTCCTCTTCATCATTGAGAGTCTTCTGGGACTGAAGAGCCATCGCAAGGTCAGCACTGTCTGAGTTGTTTGTGTGATGCATGACAACATGACGCTCTAGCTTGACATCGAATTGTGACTCTTCTATGAGAGCACCCTTTTCTCACGTGTGCTGTGTTGGTGTGTCAACAGAAGGCAAAGCGGGCTGATCCAGAGAGGGAACTCTCTGCACTGCAGAGTAAGTAGGTGGGGCAGCGTTAGAAAACTGTTTGTAAATTAATTAGCGAATTGCATAGGACAAGGCATGGCTCTGCCAGTCAGAGTCAAAATCATCTGTCAACATAATGCACGAATGATATAGCATACTACATGGCAATCAGAAACCTATTTCCCGACTCCTATTGTTTTCCTTTAGGCCCGGACATTCCTGAAACAGCTTTGGCCTCCGAAAATCATGCTCATCCCCATGGCCACTCACACGGCCTGCCTCACCAGGAAGAGGCTGGGATAGGAAGCCTGGTGTGGATGGTCGTCATGGGAGATGGAATCCACAACCTTACTGACGGACTGGCCATTGGTATACATGATACATAAATAGGAAATATGATCACAGCTACTGGTGTACAATAACCTTTGTCAGCAAAGTAATACTGGTGACGGTGCAGGTAGAGAAACTAATCTCTCTCTCTCTCTCTCTCCGTTCTTACTCTCTATTTGTTTTAGGAGCTGCATTCTCTCAAAGTCTGGCTGGAGGTCTGAGTACCACTATTGCTGTTTTTTGTCATGAGCTTCCTCATGAGCTAGGTGGGCAACACAACACAAGGTCACCTCTATAGATCACTATTTATAGCTCCTGTCACAAAGCTCCATTGTTTGCTGTGGAATCCTTGCCTCCTTTTACAAATGTCTTTCTTTCTTGCAGTGTACTTAGGGTGTCTATTATGTTTGATTATATGTTATACTGTGTTGTCCGGTTCTCAATTAAATGTATATTGTACTTAATTGACCCCAGGAAGAGGAGAGCGAATGGGGATCCTAATAATAATAAGTTTAAACTGGTGAGTGTTCCCCTGTGCAGGTGACTTGGCAGTGTTGCTGGGGGCTGGATGGCGAGTGAGAAGGCTGGTCATTTTCAGTGCTGCGTCGGCAATGCTGGGCTTCGTGGGTTTGCTGGCAGGCTCCATTCTGGGCCACCATTCTGCAGAGCTGTCCCCCTGGATCCTCACACTCACCGCTGGGGTTTTCCTTTACGTAGCCCTGGCCGATATGGTGAGTGCCGTACAAATTAGGTTATCGAAGGACTCTTGGTTATGATGCAAGTTCAAGAAGTCAGCAACTTTAATTCAATAATATATATATATATATATATATATATATATATATATATAAAAATAATGATTAGGTATCATGACTCACTGAGGGGTTTAGTAATGGAATGTTCGCTACACTCTTTCCTTTATGTAGATGCCCGAGATGCTACACAAGGATTCTGTTCCGAGTCCTCCAACTCGTTTCTTGCTGCAGAACCTCGGCCTACTGACAGGGGGCGCCATCATGCTGTGCATATCTCTGTTTGAGGATCACATTGCATTCAATTTGGGGGACGTCTGATTTTAAACATTTTGATTATGGAAAAAGGGATCCCCAAGTCCTCAGGAACTCTTTTTAAAGTGCTATTTAACCTAAGTGACGTCCTGCCAAATTGTATGATGGTAGGCTTTAAACTGAAGAATTTCCATGGCCTTAGAATGAGCCACAACGTAACAACAGTCTGGACACAATTCTGGGCAAGGAGATGCCCACAATCAATCATAACCATCATCATTATGGCTGGATGAAAGCTTCCTCTGGTAACTTAATGTACTCTAGGGGAATATTTCCCTAGAGTTAATATCCTTTCTCTATTATTTACTGATTTTGTTTGTGTTTTAAGAGTACGATTACAAACTGATAAGCCAGAAATATACTTTTTGTATTTCAAGAACAATCTATTATGAATATAACTACCAGTCAACTAACTTACTCAATCATTGAGTGTTTAATAAAGAAATTTAATAAAATGTGACAACCTCAAACAAATCCTGTTAGTAATAAAGACCTATTTTTGCTGCTTGGACTCCTGTGACTTCATTTTGTACATCTTGTAGAAGTAAATAAGTAGGCCAACAAAAATGTCAAACACAACAACGTTAAATCAGCAAACCAGATGGAGTTTCAGCAATTGGTAATATCTTATTTAGAGATGACCCGTGAAACTTCGGATATTTAGCAATAGCACTTTATTGAACACAAACAACCCTAAGCCACAATACTGAATGACAAGACCAACTGGCTGCAGCAAACATTTTATAAAATAGATTCAGGTTTAATGTCACTAAAATTCTTTTTTTTCTTTTAACGTCAGAAAGACAGATGCAGGTTTTTCCAAAACTGAATGATCTTATACATATGGAACATTTTTTTTGTAACAAATTATCATTCACATGTTCACACAAAGGAATAACAAGGCAAAGTGCTTTCAGGATTGCATTGTCGATAAAAGAAATGAATGGCTTGAGGTTTAGGTGTGATCTTGGAAGGGTTCAAGGGAGAAGGATTTGCTATTCTAAAGTATGAAAGGGGTACGGTCAGAAAACCTCAAACCTTTCACCTTGTCCTTTAGTTAAATCTGATGTTAAGAGACAAGGGGTGGGGGGGTGTAATATGGTGGTAGGACAACTATTATAATTTGGTTTTTAGGTTTTTAAAAGAGTGGACTTATGAATCTGAAGGCATACGGCTCTCGTAACGCTCGCCCATAATACGCATCTCCCATCTCCCACACAACAATCTGTGGTACCGAAACCAATTGTAAAGCAATGGCTGACCCAGCAAACATGAAGCTGTAAACGTTGCGAATATAGGCTAGATACTGTGGTGCACAAGACACATTTATGCACAGGCAGAAACACAAGAGATGGCTATATGGATTAATAGAAAATAAAATAAAAAGCCAATGCATGTTTATTCATGTTAAAGGGGAGAGACGATCATATTATGAATCATAAACATCCTAGTCTGGCTTCACATTCCAGTGGTATTTTGTTGTATAAATGCTTCTCATAAATAATTCTTACGTCAAATAGACATATACACATACAGTACAATCAAGCACGCTTCATCATGGATAATTATTGTTCAAGATAAAAACTATATTCCCATACTGTGTATAGATTTGTTTTCTTTAAAATACAAGTGGAGAGAAAAAAAAACACAATACATGAAGCTGCAAACAAGGAGGTAGGAGAAATGCTACGAATAAAAAAACAGCATGTGACGCTATCTAGAAATAATCCATTCCTCCCTCCCTACACAAATCATATCGTTATGCTTGTAGGACTCGAGCTGCATCATTAGCCTGTATACCTTTCTTTGACTGGTCATGTTTTGAATTGTCTAATTTCAATGGGAGTAGCGACATTGGTCCATGCTGCTGGTGATTCCTGACTTCATGACTCCTTTTTACACACAGTAGAGTAGCGTTTGCAGATTTGTATTTTGAGGTAATCAGCGTTAGGCTAAAAGAGGGAACCCTGTCATCGGCAACATGCAGTACTGCATGGCCATTCCATTCACCAGCAAGGTAGAAGATTTTTTAGACTCAATGGCCAAGATCATGTATTAAAAACTTGGAATGTTTGGACACAAATTATTATTAGTATTTTTTTTAAGGTGCAATGTGAAACTATTTGATTGTAGTGAATCACATGCCCTGATCCTGAGCCCTCCCTCTCTTTAGGGCTTCTAAGGTAAATATTGACTCGGATAAGCCACTAAGTAAAACAAGCAAGCGTTCATCTATTATCTATATCTACTTGACTACCTAAGCCAACCCTGAGGCTGCCCCAGTAGCAGATCTATTGCCTACTTCAGTCCAGTTGACCGATATTGTAAAAAGTTGGTTCGTTGTAATGAAGGGTCGACAAAAAGGGTGCAGCCTATAGCGTAAACAGAGAAACGGCAAAGGACGAAGAAATGTCACAGAGCATGCATATACATCCTTTTCTAGGCTATTCCCAATAGCACATTCAATGGGGGGGGGGGGGGCTGGTTCTAAATAGTTAGTTTATCTGATATGACTATGATCGAGCTTTATGTGAGAGGATTACTATGGACTCAACAAGCATTACAATAAACGGGCTCCAATAAGAAGCTTTCCGGCCGTTCATCCTACTTCACAAAATACCTTGTGTCATTCACTTCAGAGTTTACCAATGTATGCCTATGCATTGGCAATAGTTTGTAACAATTCAAGACCCTTTTTTTTCCTTCTTTTAAACACATTTTTCATCTGCTGGCATAAACAAGCGGCACTTTTAAGGGGAATGTTACTCTATCACAGAACTTCTTTAAGTAGCAAATTCTGAGAACATGTATACAGTAGACAAATGTCACGAATTTTGTACAAGGTTAACACAATTAAAGGGACGCATAGGGACCCAAAATGAATACTTTGAAGAAAAAAAAAAATCTATTGAAGATAAGGCATTTCTTAATTCCTTTTATCCATGTTATTGACTGACAAGTCTAAATATTATGAAGAAGAACTTTGAGAAGGAAAATTACGCATATACAAATCTACACATGCAAAATGTCTTCTGACTACCGATAAGATTCAAGGAATTAAGCTCATACAATATGACGGAAGCACGCCATCAAAAAATGCACCTAATTTCAATTAGTCAGTCATTGTATCTTGTGCACGGTCCTCTTAAGCAGGCAGCGTTTATTTTTTAATATTAATCACAGTTTTAATATTATAGCAATATAATCCACTAAATAATGCCACTTCTCTGGATGCAAAGACAAGGACCAGTTTAATCCTTCAAATGGCTACAGATTGTGACTTTTGGTGTTCAACGAAAAATAAAAAGGGCATACACATTTCAACTGAGGAAGCAATAATAAACAAAAGGTTATTGCACTTTTTTTATCTTCTGTATATTTTTAAAAAGAGGTCTGCGTGTGAGAAGATGCTTCATGCCTTAATGCCGCTATAAGACAAACCAAAATGTTACAACACTTCTATAGTTTGATCACACGGTTAACACTGCACACAGCTACTACAGAATCCCTACCTTTAAATCAGTCTAACCCTAAGAATACAAACTAAATATTTCTCTATAATCAATTCGCAACACAGTCACAACAAAACAGATAGCAAAAACCTAAAATCGTTTCATGTTATGTATCCATGTACCATGTGGTCACACAACTTGGGACTGTACAGTTAACGGCTAGCCTAATCCTTTGGGGAATACAGAAACGACAGAATCGAAAGGGGGGGGCGGGCGACAATCTGGATCTAGGATTTCGCTAAGAGGAGAGACACTTGACTTTCTACAGTTCACGTGTTACTGACAATCAAACCCTATTTCCTTCACTTTGAGAACGCTGTTTTGTTTTTACTCGTCTCTCTAGCTTCAGGCTACATACTCCGTGGTGGTGGGAAAGGAATCTCAACCAGGAGGCACCATCTTTGGATTTGTGCTTTCATATGTTATTTTTTTTGCCCTGTCCCTCCTGTCCCTTCTCCTCCTATGTTGGTGTGTGTGTGCCCCAACAGCAGATTGGGTAGTTTACGGGGTCGTTGATCCGCTTGTATTCTGAAGTTTCTTCATAGCTTAAAGACGTGAACATTGAAGACCAACTGAGTA
>JAVQIZ010010223.1:0-30605 GCA_036023535.2 Galaxias brevipinnis | reverse complement strand
ATATATATAGATATATATATACACACACATATATATATATATATATACATATATATATATACATATATATATACATATATATATATATATATACTCTATACTGTTTTATATATATGTTTTATATTTATATATACTCTATAATATTTTGGAATTGGAGAAAACAGCAAGTTCTTAGTGCTGTTCAATTTCAGTTAGAATCTGAATCTGTTTGTTGATCCATGAGGCACTCGGATGATGAAGATAAAGAGGATGAGCGGGTGGACAGCAACGACCCAGAGGAGGTGTTCCAGAACATACAGTACCAGAAAGAGCTCATCGCTAACATACGGACCAGACCGTGGCCCATGAGACGCAAGCTGAAAGCCCTGAAGTAAACTCTGGTTTCGTTTCCATATGTTCGGTTTTGATCCGCTGATCCTCTTTCTCATTAACTTATTTTTTTTACATATTTCGATTTTTTCATTTTCTCTTCTCTCTTTCACACAAAATGTACAGCTAGATGAAAACACGAATACACACCAACATACTGTACATGCACACAAAAAACATACATACACCCACCACAAATTGAAGCTAAACATTATTAGTGGGAAAGTCTGCATTGCTTCGAGAGCTTAGGGGTACAGTAAATGTTGTGTGGGACATTGATGTGTTGTTACAGTGTAGCCTACTGTCCATATCTGGTCCTAAAAATGTGTGAGCCACACACTATTCATTTTCATTTGTGGGGGACAAGCAAACCTGCAAACGGTTGCACTTACAGTTTCTTTAGAAAGCGCCAGCATTTTTCCTCAGCAGTATTTCCCTGGGTTTTGCTGTTAGCAGGTTGAAAAAGAGGAACCGTTTATGAATGCTACCTCTTCATTAATATGAGAGCACAGAAGTGGGCAGAGGCGGTAATTCTTTGTGGCTAATGGGAGGAGAAGCCAGTGAAGTGTTTAACACCAGTGAGGTAAATTACCATTTACAATCCCCACTTCCAGGGCTCACAGCTTTAATGGGCCCTGTTACGGAAAACAAACTGAATTAGCTGGATAACGATTTTATCACTTGTTCCTCCCACTGCTGAGGGTCAGGAGCATGGAACCTCAGGGCTCCCTTGGTCCTTTGGCTTTCCCGTAACACTTCAATTAGGAAACATTCATACGTGTAAATCTAAGGACGCTGGAAACCCACTTTAAATTTTTTATTTTCTTAACAAAGAAATAGTTTTCTCCCCTATGCTACATTTTGAACCTCCATTTGGCTTTACTAAAGGTTTAAAGATCTGTTCTCATCTGAGTGGCTGTGGGTTTCTTTTTTTGTTACCAAGACGCAAGCTGAGAAAATCCAAACAGAAATGGATGTAGAGAAAAAGACAGGAAGGTTCAGATAAAGTGATAGATAAGGCCCCTAAGAGAGAGGGACGATCGAGCTAGAGAGAGATTGAGTATGGGTAGGGAACGGGCGTTCCTAAGATCTGCTGAGTGGATCCCACACCAAGCAGGTTTTATATGGGCGGCCTGTTATTGCCTTCTAAGCTTTATTGCTATCATCGGGGATGAGATGCAAGCCTGCGTTTTACAACCCCTGTAATCTCTGGGTGAATGCCTGTGATTACCCCCCGCTGGGAAAATAAACCATATTTTAAACCACAAATCACAGAGCACACCTTGCTTTGCTAGAATTCCTTTTCTGTGGATGGATCGGAAACTTTCCCTGTTTCTCCACATTGTGTGTCATTATTTAGGGACTGGGCTGGAGAGTGTGTAAAATGCCAGCAGACAGAAACCTTACTGATGAGAGCATGTCTCAATACCCTGAGAGCAGCCTCAGCCCAGTGACGGGACACTCTCTGTGGGGCACTTAAAGCTCCAGCTCTGATCACTTTGATGGTCTTGTGCGCCATAAATTCGCACTAAGATTAATTTGTTCTATCACTTAAAAGTTACCAGTCGGAGGTGTGCTCCGTATTTCTTGGACCGGGTGCCAATATTCAAATGCATGTTGTGAACGCGGGGCTTTGCTAGAGTACTAGCTTGTTTGCTTTTGTTTACATTGCAGTTACGCTAAGAGCCTGCTATGTTCAATTCAGTTTAAGTTGGTTATTTTGGTTATTTGGCATGCTCTTGATTTGAAGATTTCAAACCACAGATCGCTTGCTGGTCTTCTCTCACTGGACTGAGTATGCGTGGTTATGTTGTTATGTGTGTGTGTGTGTGTGTGTATGTGTGTGTCTGTGTATTGTATAGGCAGGCAAGAGAGATTGTTCTGAAGTATGAGGGCCGTCTGACCAGGACCAGGGGCTACCAGGCTGCAGGAGCAGATGTAGGTCCACCACCTCACCATCTCAACAACACAAACGCTGCTTACACACCATTCAATTCAACTCAATGGAGAAGAGTCTGTTTTTTTTATTATATTTTAGTACTTTTTTTTATAGAGGAAATCCCTTTCCTTTCTATATATTTGTGATTTCTGATATGGCTAAGAGTTAGTTAAACAAGTGAGCACCACCACCACAGTCCACAGCTGACGGGCTCCTCTGAGCCAAAAGACCCATTCGATCTCCCTGAGAATGTGCTGAGGAGGAGCTTAGCACTGTGCTCCCTGCACTGCAGCAACCTGATGCCTGCTGGCTGAATTATACAACACGTTTGATTTCCCTTTTACACGCTGCTGAGTTATACTATTAACATCGCCTCTCCTCTGCCTGTGTGTTAATGAAGCAGGCCGAGTAGGGGTTTACTCAGCTCCCTAGAACTGTTTTACTTTTTTGGTGGCACAAGCACGCACATATACACACACACGCACACTCACACACACATGCACGCACACACACGCACGGAGCCATAGTGCGACAGCATAGTCAAATTTATAGCCTGTTGTTATGGCCCAGTTTAATTAAAATGTTCCAGAGACATTGGGTACCGCTGTCCAGGCACCATTAGAATTAATTGACTTTTCGCTAGTGGATAGATGATGAATTATTAATTTATGAAGATTGGCTCCCAGTTAATTGAAATTAGAAATCATTAATTGAACCGACCTCATCCTGATTGAGAATTGTCTTGACTTAATATTAACATTGTAATGGAAAATAATATATAATATGTTTAATGATAAAATGTCCCACACACTAAAATATGTTTCTACTTCTCAGGTTTATTACATATTCTAAGATTTGCACCACCTTCTGCCAATAAAAGATTGAGACATAATTCATTTGTCATATCTTTTATTTCCTTTTCCAGCTCCTAAAGAAAATTTCCAGGTTGCTTTACAACATTGTTGTGCTTTTTATTCCCTGGGAGATGAGGATCAAGAAGATTGAGAGTAAGAATTATTCGTACGCCTTATTCTCTCGCTTTGTAAATATTTTCAAAGTTGAATATGTATTCCAGATAGAAAGCTCCTAAACATATTTGTTTAAGGTGTGGTTTGTGGCTGCAGTATAAGAGCTCCAGCCTGAGGCTAATTCCCACTGTCATGTCCCTGTGAGGTCACTTTGGGTCGGGTGTGGCGTCCTACTTCATCTTCCTGCGCTGGCTGTTTGGAATCAACATTGTCCTGACTGTCATGACGGGATCCTTCATAGTCATTCCAGAGGTCAGTGGGGTCACTTTGTGGGGAGGTAAGTTGTGTATCTGTCTTCCATGGGGTTGGAAAATATCCATTTGGAATACATAGTGACTATCATTTGATTTTAACAAAATGGTTTCTGAATTAATTACACAGTAATATGCTATACAACAGAGGGGAGTGTGAATCTGAAGCAAGACCAAAACATTTGGTATGAGTCGACACAACTAAGATGTAAAAGGGACATTGTTTCTGGTGGTTCTCTGAATGGGGAAAGAGAGCTGATTTATGTGTCACTCTGACACACAGACACAGGCAATTTCGCCAGCCATGAGTTGGCCCATCACTCATTTCCAATCTCCCAAACTCATCCCCTCTTTCAAAGCCCAACCGTGTACTCCTCCAACCTAGCATTGCGCTTACAAACTTGACATCTCCATTGAACACATTGAAAAAATAAACACCTCAGGAATGAATGAATGAACGAACACATGAAGGAACAAATGAACAGATGAATGAAGTATTGAATTAATGGATTTAAATGAATTAATACCTGGTTATCCTCTATGCTGACATGTCCCTGCTTTGGATCTGCCTTCTCATATTCTTATTGTTTAGTTTTTATTTTATGTGTACCTCAAACTCATTGGAGTTGCTGCACACTCACAGACAACAAACACAAATAGCTTGATGGATCATTATGCCTCTGTTTACTTGTCCTATTAAGCTCCTGGCAGGAGCGCCGTTCGGGACGACCCGGAGCAAAACCATTCCCAAGGAGCACCTGGCCTCCGCCCAGGACCTGGACACCATCTGGTCTCTGGGAGTGAGCGTCTCTCTCTTTTACTGCTCTGTCGATTCCGACGCACCCCCACAGGGACGCGGCTCTGACACTTATTTAAACACAACATTACTGCTGCCGCCCAACAGGCCAGCACCATCACACTATCAACACTTCATCTCGGTGGTATCAGTGAAAATCATTATTTTCATAATTGGCAGTGATATTTAGAATGGGAGACCTAAGGATCACCTGACAGGGAACTTTATGGTATGCTATATGTAATTTTGTAATGCTCATAAAAGGTGCTGTTCTTATGACATTATACCTTTTGGTGTATTGCATGGCTGCTCCTCTGCAGGGCTACCTCCAGTACTCTGTGCTGTTCTATGGATACTACGGCCGGGTGCGCAAGATCGGTAGTGCCGGTTACCGTCTGCCCTTGGCCTACTTTCTGGTTGGAATGGCAGTTTTCGCCTACAGTTTCATCATTCTGTTAAGAAAGTAATTGCTCTCGGTTTTCACTTCTCATTTGTTTCCTTTGTCAGGGTTGGATGTGGAGATAACCTGGAGGGTTGTTTCTACTGTGTTTCTTCTCCAGAATGGCAAAGAACTCCCGCCTGAGTCTGGCCAGCGCCTCTGACGAGAACTTCACCTTCTGCTGGAGAATCTTCTGTGCTTGGGACTACCTGATAGGCAACCCCGAGGCCGCGGAGAGCAAAGGAGCTGCCATTATCAACAACATCAGGGTGAAACAGACACACTCTCTTTGTCTCACTCACTCTCTCTTTCTCTCTCTCTCTTTCTCTCTCTCTCTCTCTCTCTCTCTCTCTCTCTCTCTCTTATCAGTCATCAGGTAGACACTTCATCACAGTACTGTGATGTAATTTACAAGGATTATCTGTCTTTTATTGAGTCCTACTGCAGTTCTCTACCCGGGATTTTAATGGGCCATTGGATTAGTGTTGATTTCCCCAAGGGCAACCTGGCAGGGCTCCTGTAGTCTGTCCAACGCAGAGCCTGTGGAGGCTACAGCTACAGTCATGACATTGAAGACCTATTTCTAACAGAGAGAGATGGGGAAATACCGCGTACAGTTCACTCAAAACGAATGCTTTGCTTCTGTCTCTGCACAGGAAGCCATTGTGGAAGAGCAGGAGAAAAAGAAGGACACCAGCTTGTGAGTGTTTGTCTGTTTTCCCTTGTTTTGACTCACGTCTCGGCCCCTCGACTCCATCACCCTGCCAGGTCACAGAGTGCCTCGGTGGAGCGTTGTGCTCCTCGTTCAGCGTCTCCCTCACCGTGGGTCTCTGGTCTGAAGCCATTTACCTCCCCTCCCCTTGGCACGCGCCCGCACAGAGGCCCGCCTCCTGGCATAACTCATATTAACAGGCCGTTACCGCATTGGAGGACTGCCTCTAAATCAGCGTCAGGACCTCATCAGACCCGCTGGGACATTAAAAATGGATTAATACCTCAGAGAGCGCTCTCCGCATGCACTCCCAGCACTCTCCATCATCCTCCATCCCCCCTTTTCTGTCCAGGCCCCTCTCACTGACAGTCTGTTCTCCACCCCTAATGATATGCATGTGTTAATCATGCCCCCCCCACACACACACACACACACACAACGATGCACTCCTGTACCATGCCACAGCTTTGGAGCTTCATTCACAACCCATACATTGCAGTTCTATTTTTTAGAGCCTACATCCACGGGGCTTATGCACGGTGTCTTTGTGTGTGTCCTTCCAGGGCGGTTTTGATCAGCCTGCGTATTCTAGCTAACATCCTGGTGCTGCTGTCCCTGGCCGGCAGCATATACATCATCTACTTTGTAGTGGACCGCTCTCAGAAACTGGAGCAGGAGAAGCCAGAGCTGACCCTGTGGGAAAAGAATGAGGTAGCTACAGCAGAAGGAGAGCACACAATCATTAGGTTACGCAACGCCACTCTCTCCCTCCTGCCTCCCGCCTCACACACAATAAACACAATAAAAAAATAGATACATAAAAAATGAGGCCCTGCACCGAAGATGCTGCTTATCGCCAGCCTCATTGGCTAAGGTTTGTTAATGACAACTGATAATTTAATTGATGTCCATAGTGTCTGTGGTAGTTTGATATGGCAACTTTTCCCTGCCAGGTGGAAATGTCTGTCCAATTGCCCACAGTTTCCCTAGACTACTTTTAATAAGGGGGTTTTATTTGAAATCAAGCTGTTGTCTTTCCGGTTCTATCCTCGGTCCCAGGCTTTGTGTCTCTTCCCCCTCCAGGTGAGTGTGGTGGTGTCCCTCATCACCATGATCGCTCCGTCGGCCTTCGAGCTGGTGGCCCAGCTGGAGATGTACCATCCCCGCACCTCGCTGCGCTTCCAGCTGGCCAGGTGCTCCCGTCCTCACATGCCCGAGTCACCCCAGCATCGAGAGCGTGATTGTTTTCACTGAATAATCCCATACCTTCACACTGTCTCCACAGGGTGCTGGTGCTGTACCTCGGTAATCTTTACAGCCTCATCATCGCCCTTCTGGACAAAGTCAACATTATGAGTTCTGCTGTGAGAAAGCCCAAAGGACACCCCTATATAAAAAAACTGAAACTTATTTAAAATAACTTGCAATGTGATCTGGCACAAAATCAATACTTTTTATAAATAGAGTCCCATATCATTTGGGGGGAGAATTATGTGTTGTATGTTTCAGGTCCATGTGGTCCCAGGGAACTGGACTGACTCCAGCTCCTACCTGGCCACCATCTCCCAGCCGGACGGGAACAGCGTGTCCACCCTGGTGTCCGGGATCTCCGTCTCCGAGCCCCACAACAGCACCATAGCTACTATCGCCATGGTGCTGGACGTCAACAACCACACCAGGGGCATAGCCCCGACCGTGTACAACCGCACGGGGTCGTTTGAGAAGAACACCCGCTCACAGCAGGACCAGTGCTGGGAGACCTATGTCGGACAGGTTCTGATCCACTTCTTTCACACTTTAGTGGCCAGTGTCGGACATCTCCAGGTGTTAACACACATCCCAACACAGCGTTCGCAGCTCATATGGATTTAAATGCATTAAGATGACACAGTAGCTATGCCAGGAGTGTTACATTTCGGGTTAGACAGGTTCCGTCTTCTTATACCTTACGAGGAGACTCA
Source organism: Galaxias brevipinnis (assembly GCA_036023535.2). Taxonomy (NCBI): domain Eukaryota; kingdom Metazoa; phylum Chordata; class Actinopteri; order Galaxiiformes; family Galaxiidae; genus Galaxias; species Galaxias brevipinnis. Next base: position 23,110 of record JAVQIZ010010223.1, on the reverse strand, counting down.
TAAGGAATCAACCTAATTTTACGTTCTATGAAACTTAATCTGGGCCTAGCTAAAAGCTAGCAGTGTCCCCACCCAATAACCTTAGAGCTCTGCAGCATTCTTTGACCACCGACTGGACAATCACCAGTGTCCTCTCCCGAGCCGGACCCATATAAAGACATTAGGCCGACAAGAAAAATGGAAATGTCCCCTCGCAATTGTTTTCAACCCCGGGGTATAGATCGAGTATGGATTGAAACATAGAGCTGGACGTTAACCTAATGAAAATGTCCCGCCCAGGTGATTCAGCATGAGATCACCGGCTTTGGGGCTCCATCGATCTAAATCTAAAGTGTTCCTGTCTTATCCCAGAATACCTCCGGAAGGAGGAACGATATGTTGCTGAGCAAGGTGTGGGCGCTGTGTTTTTCCAGGAGATGCTGAAGCTGTCCATCATTGACATGATCTTCACGGTGGCCAGCATTTTGTTGATTGACTTCATCAGAGGGCTGGTGGTGCGCTACCTGAGTGACTGCTGCTGCTGGGATCTGGAGAGTAAGTTTGTAAGTACATCAAGTTCACAGAGTACGTTGTTCATGTGAATATCGACATATGCATTAATCATTACACCTTTTTTCCCTTTCCGTTTTTTTTTCCCTCTCTGCCAGCCGGAATATGGGGAGTTCAAAATAGCCGAGAATGTTCTCCATCTAATATATAACCAAGGGATGATCTGGTATGTATGCGTGTTGATTCTGGACAGTTATGATCACAAGGAGATTCCTCTATGCTCCTGAATGTAAAATAATAGACTGGACAATTTCCCCTGTAATAGCATGGTTCCTCCTGAGCAGCCCCAGTGACCCTGGGTAAAACACTCTGCCCTGCCTATGATCTCCCCATTCCACCGCCACGGTTGGGTACCCTGTTTCTCCGATGTTCATTTCACAGCCTTCATCTTAGTTTGATGAACATAATGGTCCGCAGCCAAGAACCACGGGATGTAATGTGTTTTATATGGGGTGTAAACTGACCCCAATGGCATTGTTATGAGTGTGTGTGTGTGTGTGTGTGTGTGTGTGTGTGTGTGGTGTGTGCGCGTGTGTTTCATTGTGTGTATATGTGTGTGTGTGTGTGTGCACACGTGTGTGTGTGTGTGTGTGTGTGTGTGTGTGTGTGTGTGAGCAAGGGTAGGGTAAGGTGATGTAGTTCTCTTGTACTACAATATATATCTGCACCCCATTCTCTCTCTCTCGATTTCTCACTCTCGCTTTCTTTCTCTTTTCTACTCTCTCTCACTCTCTTACTACAAGGATGGGTGCATTTTTCTCTCCCTGCCTGCCGGCCTTCAACGTGATGAAGCTGATCGGATTGATGTACCTGAGAAGCTGGGCTGTGCTCACTTGTAATGTGCCCCACCAACAAGTGTTCAGAGCGTCCAGGTCTGTCTAACTAGGTTCAACGTTCCCTTAGCCTTTCCGCTCTGTTTCAGAACTACAGTTAGGACAACTTGTGAGCCAGAACAGTTAACAAGGCCTCCTACAGGTAGTGTAGAGCATGCTGTGGCCTGGGGACAGCGAGTGGGACTGAGTATTTGAGTGAGCTGGGGATTTGGCCATGTTGATCCAACTGGGCCCGCTCTCATCCAACGCTCCAGCTCTGTGGTGATACGGAACAATGAACATCTATTTGTTCTTTTAAGTAGTTCATTGCCCGCACGCACACACACACACACACACACACACACACACACACACACACGCAGACACGCACACACACACATACACACACACACACAGCCCAAAGCTATCAGCCCACTCTGATTTATGTAACGAGTCTGTCGCTGCCGCTTTCAGGCCTTATCAGTCACCCCCAGATGTGGTAGAAAATATCCAAACACCCAAATACACATTTCATGCAAAGAAGACAGTAGCACCTCACCCCCCTCACCCCACACACACACCACTAAAACATTTACGGCAGACACACACATCATTAACTGTATACGGATGAGAGAGCCATTGATGTGAACTGGGAAAATTATTTCTGCTTATGTAGAACGAAGATTGATTCAGAAACTACTGGAAATTCTATATCCATTCGAATGTTGTTACGCCTTACATTGTATCACTTGTTTATGTTGATGCAGCTTAACATAATATAACCATTGGTAGAATTGTCTTTTAAAATGATATTAATGATATCAATATACTCTATCAAAAAATATCAACTTCATGTTAATTTGTATCTGTATTTACCATATATAACATATATTTGTTTTCAGATCAAACAATTTCTACCTGGCCATGCTTTTGTTCATGCTATTTCTGTGTATGCTGCCCACGGTCTTTGCTATAGTGAGATACAGACCATCACAGCACTGTGGACCATTTAGGTAAACAAGCCTATACATGGAGATTCAATAAAACATTGTGCCAGTGAATTCAGCTAATGCAAGCCACACTTTTACAGCAAAAGCAAGAACACATTAGACACAAAATATAGCCACTTGAAAGAATTTAAGTAATCCTTTATCATGATGATCTGCATTGTGGACCAGAGCAGTAAAATCTTAAAGGCAAATAAAATGCTTAGGTTTGATTCTTCCTTCCCTCCTCCGCAGTAGAGACTGATTGTAAGTGAATGTGTGTGTGTGTGTGTGTGTGTGTGTGTCTGTGTGTGTGTGAGTGTGTGCGCGCGCGTGTGTGTGCGTGTGTGTGTGTGTGTGTGTGCACACGTTGCAGCGGTCAAGACAAGATTTATGACATAATCTCAGAGACGATCACCAACGACTTCCCTCTATGGTTCAGTAAAGTGATGAGTTACGTCACCAGCCCTGTAGTAGTGCTACCAGGCCTGCTACTGTTGTTGTGAGTATACACACTCTCTCTCTCTCACACACACACACACACACACACACACAGAACAAAAACACCGCATTCTGGACTTTACAATGAAAGCCTTTAATATAAGTACATTACATTGGGTTGGTGATAAATCATTCATGTGTGTTTCAGTATGCTGATCTACTACCTCCAGGCTATTGCCAGGTCCCTCAAATTCACCAACAACCAGCTAAGAATGCAGCTTCAGACTGTACGTTGCAACACTATGCCCATTATTATTTAAAAGGCTTAAAAATAAGGTATTGTTTTCCTCAAGCGAGACAAATCTCTTTGTTTACCAGGAGCGTACAGACGATAAGAAGAAAGTCTTTCAGATGGCAGCAGGTACCAGCCTTGACTATTTTGTCATTTCGGTTCTAGCCATTCTAATTATAGTCTCTTGACCCTTGACCCGCTGGCTTCTGAACTCTCCCCTCAGCACGGCTCCAAGCTCCGGAGGCTGTGGAGAACAAGACCACTGAGCAGCAGGAGAGTGACCTCACCAGCAGGGAGTCCTCCATCCGAACGCCGTCCCCCCGACACAACGGCAGCGTCACCAACTTCCAGTCGCCTGCTCGCCGTGGCAACAGCATCCGCACCATCACCCAATCGGCGTCCAGGGCTGATATGATGAGAGGAAGCGGGGCGGGACCCTCTAGGAGCCCAACTGTGTCCATACTGACCAAGCAAAGGCTGGAGCACATACCCAGCAGGTCTCACGTTCACCGTATACCTCCACTAAGCACCATCGAACCAACAGCTGTGAAAACATTATGTTGCACTGACTCACCTTTTTCCTCCATCTAAACAGGCACCCAGCATACCTAGGAGGTCCCAGCGGTCAATGCAGGTCCAAATCCTACCAACAAATGGGATACCACCCCACTCCTCGCAACTCTGAGTACATCCACTCTGACCCCCTGTACAGAAAGACCCTCCGCTCCATGCACCCGGCGGAGGCTGCCGGGATCATCACCGCTCAGAGTTACGTGGGGCGGCGCCCTCACACCACGCGCTATGTCATCGTCAACGAGCACGAGGCCAGGAAGAAGCTGCTCCGCTCAGCCACGCGGGTCCCTCGCCACTACCGCATGGAAGACCCCGGAGAGATCCTGGAGCTTTACCCCCGCAACATAAAACGCTACACACCCCGCGCCCCTCATCACCATCCCCATGCACATCGGGCCCACCCTTCACAACCACACCTAAGTGAAGAGGAGGAGGGAGAGGAGGAGGGGAAGGGTGTAAGGAGAGGGTCATTTGGGCAAACACACCGGCCACGCTCCCTATCAGACCTCCACCAACAAGCACGCTTCTTCATTGGGGAACGCGTGGAGAGTCAGCTGTCCATGGCCAAAGGCGGTCACAAAGCCAGGGGGCGCTACGGAACACAGGAGGAGGAGGAAGAGGACGATGAAGGCGGAGAGATAGACTGGGAAGATTTGGAGGCACACTCTCGCTCCCAGACCAACCTCAGAGGGGCTGAACCCCCCCTGGTACAATCCAGACTTCATACACAGTCGCCAGGGAGACCCATCCAATCCCCTGTCCAGAGGAGACTCATGGAGCCCCAGGTGAAACCCAAGACGTCCAGGCCAAAGCTGGAGCCCTCCCTGACAGAGTCAGACTCAGCCTCACTAGCCTCCAGTAGTGACCAGCAGAACAGCAGCACAGACCAGTACATCCAGGTCATCCACAACAAGGAGAGGTATCTGAAGTCTGAGGCCAGACAAGGCAAGCTGGCCAAGAAGAAGTCCAAAGCTAGCATTGATCTTAATGTGTCTGGATCGAATGAAATGGTTTGTTCCAATGTATAAATCAATTTTGTTTAGAAATGTATATTTTCAGAGAAAATAAATAAATGTTGTGCTGTAGGACGCTGAGGAAAATAAGACTGTGTAGGTAATGCAAGTAGACCATGGTTTGTAGTATATGTTTATGTGTCTGAATTAAAAATATGTGTTGATATTTGCTAGATTACCATGCATAGGTATCTAATAAATGTATCCCACAGATACCAGAAGTAATTACATCATTTCTTTTGAAGTCTTACTGTCTTTTAATGTTCCACATAAATCCGCAGAAATATAAAATAAAAAACAGCGCATAAAATACAACTTTTAAAACTACAGATCCCAGCATCCTCTTCTTCGATAAATAGGGAAGCAGTACTGTACTCGTTATGTATCATATTTGCCGGCCAAATTAAAAAAAACATAACCTCTCGCAAAATCCGTTTTTGTTTCTGTCAGACAGTTTGGATATTTTATCTATAATTTCTTTGTCGGTTATTTTATTTAGATTTATAGTCCGTCTCTGTTGACATAGCTTAGTTCACTAGTACTAGGTTTGTATCGATGATGTTCAAACTCATTCATTTTGGCTAACGACACGTAGCTAACGTTAGTCGTTACCTAACGTTAGCCAGCCAGTCGGGCCGGTGTCATCATTGGTTGCTTTTATTTTTAAACTGCTCCTTTGTTTTAACATTAGCTACACAAAAAATAGTTATAGCTTGCTTGAATTTATTACTACAACAGTGGGTCGTCGAACGGCTGTACGGATGGACTATCAACACACAGCGAACACCGTGGCTGACTGTTTGCTAAGCTACAGGAAGGATGATTCTGGATGGAAAGTCTGTAAGAAATCGGTGTGTAACGTTGGTGTTTTATTTGCATGATACCCGGCTTTTTTCTTGAACAACGTATCATCTCAGAGCGAGGTGCTAACAAAGATGGGTTTTTTTTATTTATAGAATGACGTCATTGTGTCCTGGCGGCCCTCGACTGAGTTCCCAGGGAACGTGTAAGCATTTGAAGGCATTTGTATTGTGTTACCCTATCTATTAATGCATTTGGCCGTTCTGATTGACAGAACACCATCATTTTAATTTGCAGTAGGACGTGTCCTCTGCACGTCCTAAACGTAACGTGTGTCTTTGCTGGCCATCTGCATAGATAGTCAGATGAAATCAGCATCAGTTCAGCCCAAACTTAATTTTAAGGTTTTCGGGTTTGTGATTCTTTGTAGCCTGGTAATCGCTTTAGGTTTACACCTATCTGTCATTGTGTACTATAGCAACTGAAATATATCTATATTGACCATTTTGTGTTAGACTAGACTGCATAGCCTTTTTACCATATGAAACAAGCTACACACACACTGTCTCTGATTTCAGCATCATGTGCCTATTCTAGAGTCTAGAAATCTAATTTGCCACTGAGTCATGCCTCATCAATCTACTCACGTCTCTGTACTTTTGTTTTGGACAGTTATAAAGGGGAGGGGATTGTGAATGGAAGCCCAGAAAAGGTGTGGGACTGTCTGAAACCAGTGCCTAATGGAATGAGGGTGAAATGGGACAACAACGTCAAGAAATTTGAGCTGTTGGAACAAATCACTGAGGTTTGTGACAAATAAAAAATTTTGACTTACTTATCCGATCATCGCACAGTCAACGCAATTCAGCAGACATATTTAAATCTTTCAGGTGCTAGGTTAATTATTCTTTCTCTTTTTCGTTTGAAATACCCACTGTCCATACCCTGCCCATCAAACCCACAAGACTACACATGACATGTGTTCATGACCCAGTGTTCTTTGCTTTGTGGTGCTCCAGACGTATCTGCCTTGTCTCCCACTTTTGAACAGGACATCACTGTCTGCAGAACAGTCACGCCCTCGGCAGCAATGGGTATCATAGCTCCGCGAGACTTTGTAGATGTTATATTAGTTAAGCAATACGAAGATGGCACCATTTCATCAAATGGTACGTAATGACTCCTTTTTGATGCTTTCCTTTCCCTCCTTTAATTTGTTGTCTAAAAATAAAAGACAAACATTAGTGCATATTACTTTTTGCATGACCTCATCTAATTTATAATTTTTGTAAAATTATAGATGATGATAACTTTTCTTTGTAAGTGACACACTAGATTTGATGTTTTCTCTGCCTATGTTGTATTTGATAGCTACCCACGTGAGCCATCCCAGCTGTCCTCCACAGTCTAGATATGTGAGGGGCTTCAATCACCCATGTGGCTGTATCTGTGTCCCCATCTCTGGGTGAGTTTATGACTAAGCATGGTTACTACTGTACTGCACTGAATGAACTGAAGTGCTATAGTATGTTTATAACACCGATAGCCCGGCCAGGATTCAGCTGCTACCACTTCTAACGTGTGTCACTGGAGGGCGACAGTGAGCTGAATAACTGTTTTGTAAAGGTAAATAACTATCAGCTCAAGTGTAACTTGTCCGTGCCCTGTCCTCTAGGGAACCGAACAAAACCCAGCTGTTCAGCTTCTTCCAGACAGACCTGGGTGGTTTCCTGCCTCGCTCCGTGGTCGACTCCTTCTTCCCTTCCAGCATGGCAGAGTTCTACAACAACCTTGCCAAGGTGGTCAAGTCAGTCAAGGACCATTGATAGCCAGCAAGAAAAAATTGCTTTACTACGCTAGTAAAGTATTTTACTTTTTATTCCATTTGTATTTATTATGAATCCTCACGGATAACGAGACATTCAAATTATTTTTAAATTCAACAACAGTGGAATTGGTCCTAACTGATGTTAAAGATGCATTGTTACAAGATGCATAGAACTGTATTCGGTCATTGGGGTGTGCCTATTCTCGCCCCCTGCTTTTGTAAGTTGACGGACCAGTTGATGGACTAGTCCTGCCCTCTCCATAACTGGGACGTAAACTTGCATTTTATACTGCAGACAAATGACATGGCTAATGTCATTAGCATTACCCCACATAAAAAAATTGTGGCGATCACTGTGAGTGATGTATTTATACCCTCAATCAATCAAAAGAATGAAGATAGATTTTAAATCTATATTTTGCTATATCTATATGTACTTGAGGCACAGAATATATGAAGTTCTTCCCTTTTGTATTTTAACTGTTGATACAAGTCCATTCCTTTTCTCATGTTCTACCTGTGTTACAATAACATGCATGTTGCATGGACCTTCTATACACCCCGTCATGGAGTCCCATTCCAGTGATATAGGGGCGGAGTCATACCTCATTTTTTTGTCCTTTGTATATTACTTGAAATGGTTCTGCTCTCCACACTCCTTTAACTAAGCCCTTTAACCAAGGCATCCTGCCTCTGATGTTCAGTATGAAATAGTCAAACACAACACAGATTCAAGCACAGCTACTTGCAGTATGGGCAAATGGCAATATTGACGTAGACTACTTTATTCAATGGACAGCGTATTAGTTAATCAAAGGGACAGCTAACTGAATGATCAGGGGCCCTAGCCACATGTCTGCTACTGATGCAAGTAGGGCTGGATCTTATATCCGCTTGTTTTTACTCCATGAAATGATGGGACATTTTCACATATGTGTTAAGTAGATATTGCTATGCACTTAACAGCATGTTTAGTTGCTAGTCCCTGGCTTGCCAAGCCCTGCCCTGCCCTGTAGTGAGAACTAGGCTACGGGGTCCAAAGTAAAGTGGCCCCAGCCATACTGCCACATTGTTTGCTCTGTACACTGAGCAAAGTCATTCGTCACTAAAGGCCTAGTCACCTTTCCAGTACAGGGCATTTCACTAACGCAAATTCTTCGCAAAACGTCCTCCGTAGACGCACAAAAAACTGAATGGATGAATATTTTCTGATGCTACTCTTACTGTTTCCAGCTGTACTTTATTCTAACTTGGAGATCAGGGAAAAGCATCTAGTTTTTTTTTTTTCATTTCAAGAGTCATCTGCATGTGTCCTCCCTTCTCCACTAGACAGAGCACATGGAGGGATACTAGAGCACGCAGGTGAGACTGTAGTGTAAAAACAGGTAGCTGACGAGGTGAAGGGGACGAGAGAGGAGGATATGTGATGGTGCTGTATTGCTAGTGACCTGCATGCCTACTGTCTTCAGATCGTCTACGGTCGATCACGATGAGCCATAACTCAGATGACACGTCTAACAATCTTTATACCAGCCTTATTGTTAAGATTCCTTTTGAAATAAAACACTCCTTTCTTTCCTTCTATCCTGTGTGGATAATCTGAATAAGAAACCCTACAAGTGCATTCCACCTTCTCTGCATTCATTTGCTTGCTCTTGTGTCATTCGCCTTTGGGAGAACCGAAGGCACAGTTTTGATGTATGTATTGTTCTAAATGTAGCTTGAAGATCATATTATACCTGCTACGTATTACTGTCTTTACAAAAACCTACATGTTGTCTTTGGTGGTTGTTGGTTTTGAAACCTCCGATACCTCAATCATGCAGTATGTGTTAGAGATGTTTAAAAGGGTATGTGTCTAAAACTGTCACACCATAATTCCTTTTGACTGAAAGCCATTGCTGCTATGCTTTGTTTACTTTAAGTTGCCAATGGAACAAAGACATGAAAAGGACTGTTTACCCTGTACTGTACTGTACCCAATAGGTTTTGTATTTCACCAGCAAAATCATTAAAATGACTGACAGTTACGTCTAACCCACGGTGTCCCAGCTCCTATGTAAACACTAGACAATAAAAGGCAGTACTAATCACGTGTTGAAACACTGCTTCAAGGGGAACCATATAGGGGAAATATTTTATTATGACGAATGCTTTCCGTGGATGTCATACAGTACCTAACACGTATCAAATCGCCGTAAATCTGAAATAGTATGTCCACAAAACTAAAAAGAGCTCTGTGATCTTTGGTTTTCTGGTAACGAACATCCTTACATGGCACAGCTACAGTGTATCACAACAAAAGTGCTCAGCAAAGGCTTTGGTTTTATCAGTGTTGTTTCAACATTTGAAGCAATGTAGTTGCAGACGAGAACAGTCACCCCTTTACATCAGGACATACTTATCTTTCTAGAATCCCTTCTCTAATATTATATTAGTTACACAAGCTTTATTTGTCTAGTTTTTTTTTCTAGGAAACAGGCAATACAATAAAATATTTTCCTTCATATTTGGGCCTGATGCCAGTCTTAAACTTCCAGAATCAATCCAGAATCTTCAAATATATCCATAAGGCAGTTTTAAACTTACAGCATATAAAAGTACCATGATCTGCAGATCTTTGGGAATATTAGGACGTATGATGGCATAGATCATTAATCAGGAAGAGGTTTCTGCATGTGGCTCTTTGTGTCAATCGACAGACGCCTCACATCATAATCTCATGTTGTGGCGGTTGATCGTTAGACTTAATGTTTTTTTGTAATGTCCTTGTTTTTTTTTATAAATCCTTTGGCTTTTAGCTACAATTTCTCTGTGCGGGGTTGAAGGTCAGTTTGTGTCTTGACTTCTCCTAAGGACAACTGTGATTGGTCCTTCAGGCAGGGCCTTGATGATATTCCAGGCCTCAAAGCGGGCCATGTCCAGCAGACTGATGCTCTGGACCTGCACTAGCTCGTCGCCGGACTGCAGACCAGCTAGCTCCGCAGCACCACCTAGAGGAAGAAAATAATAAATACACATACTATAACCCTAACCCTCTAAATAGACTAAAAAGATGTCTCTTGATTTAATGATTGTAGTCACAGATGTAACTACTCTACCACGCATGTGAAATTGGTGGAGACTTTCTTTTAGCTAGATGCATCTGCAATGCGTTTTGGGTTACTTTCCCTAGTAGATCAAGTATGAATGTGACCCAGGTTGCAGGACAGGGGTTTAAGTTGGGTTTAACGTATAGATAGCAACAGAATTATCTTTTGTTTACTTTGTCAGTTGATAAAGGAGTGTGACTGGACCTGTAAAGATGCGGTTGATGATCAGTGGCCTGTCTCCATGGATGGAACCCTTCCCTCCTTCTAGACTGAAGCCGACTCCGCCTGCTCCTTTCTCCAGCTCCACTGTCACTGTAGCGCCCATCTCCTCCACTGGTGGAACAAGGGTTTATACAGTTTTTCACAATTGTTTACACACGTTTTCTGAATCTTTGACTCGTTTTCTCAAAACTCTAAACACAAAACACAAAACCACTAACACAAAATGCAAAACTCTACAAATGTCTAGCAAAAGCATACACTGCATTCAAAACTGTTAATCTCTTACCAAAATGTTTCTTGCATCAAAATGACATGCATCATATGAATAGATCTTTTTACCAACCAACAACACACTGATGTGCTCAACACAAAACAGTAGGTTTATGCCTTGTGCATTTTCAGTGTTACACTGTAGCCTGTTGTAAAAGATTGTTACAGTAATATATATCTACTCAAATACACTATATAAATAAACACACACAAATGTGATACAGTAACACATTTTTCTTCCCAAAATGCAGTATTTTGGAACACTTGTGTTTTGTATGTAACACTTTACATACCTAACAGGAGAAAACAAGGAAAAACATCAGTAAGATTAAGGGTTTTCTATAAAAATAAAAATAAAAATAAAAATAGCTCATTTGTGGCCTTTGTATAGTGCTAAAGCTCTGATTTCTAAGTGAAGTATTGAGCAACTACTGTTTACACGTGTGAGGAGTGCGTGTTGCCAATTGGGAACTGTGTGTAGTGTTTTGCAAAAAGTGTGATTTATAATTGAAAACTGAGTGAAAAGATGAAATAGTGCTTGCAATTCTGCAGGGTTGGTTTAGGGATTTGGTACATGAGTTTCAGGTTTCACTGATTGCGTTTCAAGTTTAAATTTTAGTGTGTAAACAATTGTGAAAAACAAAAAAATATAGCAAATTGCAATGTTGTTATTATTAGTATGTGACAGAGTCACGTATCTACCTAACGTTTACTCACCTGTTGGGTTGTAGTCTGAGTGTACACTGTTGCAGTCATTGGCCTTGTCTCTGGCCCCAGCCTCTGCTCCCTTGGAGACCACCACCACGGCCAGTCTCATGCCACGCGCCTGGCGCAGGCTTGCCGTGGCATCGGCATGGGTGACGTCCCTGAGCGTCTGCCCGTTGATGGACAACACCTCGTCCCCCTTCTCTATGGTGCCCTCCTGGGCAGCCAGGCCATGGGGGAACACTCTGTGGACCTGGGGAGGAGAGCAGACTGAAGACACTGTGGACAGGCAGAACAGGCCTACTGTGTGTTTATGGAGTGGAGGATGAAGCTGGAGGGCTGGAGGTTGCTGCTCACTGTGGTTGCCTTGCTCTCCAGGTCGATGCCTCCCGCAATGCTGAAACCCAGGCCGGCTCCTTCCTCCTTGTGAAGAATCACCACGTGAATGTCCTCCAGTTGCTGAGGAGGACATCAGACGTATGCTCGGTTTAATCAGTGTACTAATGAGACGTCTGAGTCGTCTTTGTTTTGCACTCTCCGGGCGAGTTTGCATTTGATACAGGAGGATAGATTTGACCGTCTGAGAGAAAGCGTTATATTTAACATACTGATACTTCATTTTACATTTTGAGTTACAATCATCTACCGGAATCTCTCTAGGATTTCTTTATAAAGAGCAGATGTCTGCTGCGATGGATCCCAGATGGTTTGATATCTGCTGCCAAAGAGCTTTTTTTTTTCTTTGAAGGGACTGTAGACGTAAGCAGATTGCCCTTACCCCTGAGCCACACAAAGGCACACACGCACACACACACACACGGGAGGAGCAGATGTGTCAACCAGACTACTTCCCCCTCTATGTCGAAAAGCTATTCATATTCTAAGGCGCTCACATCTTGTCCTTCACATCTCACATTCAAATCATCTGCAGGGATATACAAATTCCACGTGTGTATAGCATTGTTGTGATGCTTCTGCTAAACTGTTCCGTCTGTGTCTACATGGGTGTGTGTGTGTTGGTATATTTAGCCATGTCTCACTCTAGAAGTGCAGAGCCCTCTCACGCTATTCTTAATGATCTACAGTAATGGCTACAGTCGCCTGGTAATGGCCTCTCAGTCTCAATGCCATCTTAGCCACTTTCATTTTAGCTCTACAAGTAATCAACAGTGGAGCACAATAACTGCCATGGTGGGAGTTATTGATATTAAGTGACATCTGGACTTAAGTTGACAGTGGCTCCTTCCTTAATTTCTCCTCTTCAATCTTATCTGAAGCTTGAAGTAAGATTAACTCTCCTGGTTGCATAGTTGCCTGTCAAATGTTACTCTAAGGCACAATAAAAATGATTGAAAAAGAAAGATGGTAAGAGAAGGGCAACATTGGTTATCAACAATTTAGCAGTCTCACCTTTAGGGTGTCCTCATCCAGAGCCTTCACTTCCTGTATCATCATATGTATTTCCTGTGTGGGTATGGCTGAGATGACAGAGTGAGCACAGTCGGAGGATGCTGTGGTCTCATTGGCCACTCCCCCTTCACCACGCTCAATGGTGCACTCTCGTAGCTTCGCCAAGCTGTGCCACAGAGAAAGAGAACACAGTTACAACCCCACTACATACACACAGCGTGACGTGTGGTAAGAAAACATACGCTTTCAAACTCGGCCTCAGTCACACACTCAGGCCCACTGACAGAGGGAGACCCATGGGTATTACATAGGGGAGTCTGGTAGGGATGTGGAACATGAGGGGTTTGGTATGAGACGCATTTTCAACAGGAAGTGAAAGTCAACTGGAACCTACTTCCCTCGACTGTTTGTTTGAACCGAAAAGGCTTCTGCCTTGTAAATCTGCTTGTAAATCACAAATACTGATGATAACACCGGAGGAGCGGGGGAACGGGAGTGCCCTACCTGACAGAGAAGCCCTTGTCACTGCTTTCCGGGCCAGGGGACAGTGGCGTGGCCGGGCCTAGGTCAGAGTCCTCTGGAGAGGACACATCTGGGGATTCAGGGCGACCAGGTTTCCAGGGGCTGCTGATGCCAGCATGGCACGGGGACATGGGCAGGGAGTGCATGGAGCGCATCAACGCATGGGACACCTAGAATACAAGAGCACAGAGAGAATATTGACTTATTCTAGTATAACTGCCTCCGACAAGCTCAAGTGTCAGTCTGCGTGGTCCGTATCCTACCTGGTTACTGAAGGAGAGGATCTTCCCCAGGCTCTCCCCCTCCAGGCCTCTCAGAGTGGAGCTGTCCGGAGAGGGAGAGCTACTGAGGGGCAGGCTGCAGGTCCGCAGGGTCGGCTGCTTCCCCTGGTCTCCATTGAGCTCTGGGGGAGAGGGGCTTTCTCCCTTGGCGCTGCTGGACCTCCGCGGGGCCAGGCCGGAGGGGGCGACAGAAGGCTCGGCGGGCCCACTAAAAGACTCTGTTTCTGGGTCTGCCGGGACTACTGTCTCCTGAGTTGACGATAGGCTGTCTGGGTTATTTGGCTCTGGGGGTGAATGTTGCCTCTCCGCGTCTGTGTTGACGGTCACTGGGGCCTGAAGGTCAGAGCACTCGGATGGAGCGGAGGAAGGGAGAGATGTGGAGGCAGCCTCCTCGGGGAGAGAGGAAGCAGCAGTAACAGGAGGAAGGTAAACGGTGAGTGCCGGGGATGACTCTGACACTTCTTCATCGGAGGGGGGGATTGCTGATTTCAGGTCGGGCTCTTTGGCCATGTCCTTGGGTGAAGCTCCTTCGACCCTGGCACCATCCTCGATGAGAGGCAGCGAGACAGAAGGGGCCAAGGGCCTCCTGCTGCCTCCCATCTCAGGACCCTCGGGACTGGAGAAGGTCTCAAACGAGTGTATCTTCTGCTTGAGGGACAGGTTGACTGCGGAGGAGGCGGGCCTCAGATTCACTCCAAACGTTCGGTTCCCTCCCGCCCCGCCTCTCTGATCCAGAGGTCTGATCTGCTCCTGCTGGGACCGGCCATTGCGGATGCTCTTCAGACTCTGGCGGATCCAAACGGGTTTAGGGGCCACCGGGGGCCCCTTTTTCCCTCCCGGGAGGTCCTCTGCCCTGGGTGAGGGGGTAATGGGAGATCGGGGATTAGAGAAGAGGTCTGCTGCTGTGCCGTTAGGTTCATGGGGGTTCTCCGGTTGGCTCATGGTGACTGGTAGGTTTGATGTGTTACGGGGGTCTGTGCTGGGTTGTGCGTTCAGGCCGTTGTGCCGTTGTGGGTCCCCTGAGGAGCTGTTGGAGATTCGGACCCAGGGATCATGCAGTTTTTCTGGGCTGCGTTGTTCCACGCGGGCCTGCCTCTTCAGAGCCGGTCTCTTACTCTGAGAGCCAAGCAGGGGCTCTGAATCACCTGTTCCTGCAGAAAAGATAGGCGTCAGAGTGGGTTCAGATTTAGATTCTACAATATTGTGTTAATATTTTAGGAAGTGAAAGTCTGGGTGCAAAGTATCATTGTTGTACATGGATAAATCTGTTTCATCAAATGTTTTAAATTAGAATTTTCCTTTCAAGTTCTGTGAATTAGTTCCCACCACCCGTTTCTTGGTAACACATGTAATTAAGACAATATATTGTCACACAGTGCGGATACAGTAATATTAAACCCAGTTAAAGTTAAAGTTAAAGTGACATTGGATGCATGCTAAATAGTACAGTGAATATGTGGTAAACATCAAAAAGCGTATCCCCTACCAGTGGATGGTGTGTTCTGGGTGCCGGGGGAGAGTATGGTGCAGTCTGCCGAGACAGCAGGGTCGAAGATGGTGAGAACGTCTTTACTTCCCTCTGAGTGCTTTCGCTCGCACTCTACATCCTGGAACATGCAAACAGGAAACTGGGAGGATGGTAGTGCTTCTTGCGGTGGCCGCAAAGAGGTGTAGTAATGTATTGTGCATCCACTCCACATCCACATGCATCAATAAGCTCGTATGTCATACTTCATGGTAAAAACAGAGGCCATGCTCCATAAGCAACACTTCTGCTCTATCCTCCTCGGCAACCCACACGACAAGCACGACAACTTCCCCGTTATGGGCGACACTCGAGGCAAAAGTAAAACATTATCTTTCAAATCTTTTTGATTCCCAGCAGCTGCATATCAGTCTCTACTGTGTGCAAAAGATGCTTTCGGCGCAAGTTGAAATGTCACACGAATCGATATGAAAAGACAGCCGCCATGCCACACATTCACGAGCACGGGGACAGGAAGAAAAGCCAGGACTTGCCACATACATTTCTAAAGAGTAACCTTGCAATCTTTCTCAAAGTGTGGTACACACGGCTGAAAAACTGGAGGCATGTGGAAAGACAATGGCAGGGGACATCGTTGGTGAGAGACATGTTATGATTGGTTCATTAGACTGTGTGTGACGGTCAGGCTCCCTCTTGTCTTTGCCATTTGTGGTTTGGGTAAGCACAACAGGAAGCCAATGTAAAAGGGAAAGACACATGCAAATATTGCACAGACTAGAGTGTGTCAGATCAGTCCCTTTAGTCACTCCCTCACTGGAAACGAAACCTTTTATGGGCAACGTGTAGAAATCAGGACATATTTCTGTGCCCAAAATGTTGACTCTAGATAAAATGAGCCGCTCGCTGGTTGAATACATTAAATACAGCATACCTTGTACTCGTTTTGATCTGTATGGACCAGGGGTGCTGGCTCTCTGAGTGTACCTGACAGCCGTTAGATGAAGGGCTCCACCCCTCCTCCCTGACAGGCGAGCCTCTGCTGGAGCCGCCACTGGACCCTCCGGAGTGTCCCTCCTCACTGGTCACGTCCTGGGGCCTGCAGTACCTCCGAGAAGGGCCCCCCGCCCTCACTTTGGACTGCACACAGGTATCAATATTTTAGTCTCCAAGTAGTAAGGTACCTGCAGGTGTGTAGCATGTCTAATTGAATCCCATTCACTATGCGCAACAGGGGAAGTAACATAATGCATACCGTGCTATCGATACCAGCAGACATTCTCTGCCTCATCTGCTGAGATGGAGACATGGTAGCCGGCCTGCAGGGCGGGTCTGAGGCCTGCTGGTTGGAGAGGTGAGCGTTGTAAGGGACGTTGTAGTCGTCGTCGGCGTACACGGGCGCTGACAGTCTGTTGTCTGACCACGACTCTATCCTGGGCCCCTGGAGTGACATAAACAGGATGTCCTCCTATTAAACAGAACATTATTCCTCTAGTTCCATCTCACACATTACACCATCTCACTGCGTCTCACGACATGAACGCTGGTGCTGGTGTACCGTGGGGGTGTCGAGGCTGTGGACCCGTGTTGGGGGGTGGTGGAGTTTGTTCTGCAGGTTCTGCACAGAGATGGAGGCCCCGGGGCCGGACACGGAGCCCAGCCCAGAGCCGGGGCAGCGGTGGGGTTGGTGCCTGTGGGTGTTCTCACTGCAGGAGCGCGTCATGGTCTTCTGGGCTCGGCGGGCGGTCAGCTGGCTGAAGCTCCTCTCCAGGCAGCGCTCGCACTTCTGTCTGCCGTGGGAGCAGGGCTCCAGCTTGCGCAGGCCTGAGGAGGGAGGGGGGATGGAGAGTCGGAGTGAGGCGGGGTCTAGCACAGGAAACACTTCCAGTGGTCTCCGGCTGTTTGCTGTCCGACGCAGCCCAGCAGGGACTCTTACCGTCGATACTCCACTGGCTCCTCTCCTTCTTCAGCTTGCTGTTCTCCACGGCCTGCGCTATGGAGTCGTTCAGCTGCTGCTCCGACACCTACACAGCACACCAGCAATGAAGCGGAAAGGTGTGAGCGCAGACCGTTGAGAATTGTAATTCGTCATGAAATCACGATGCACAACCCCTCACGGACACAAACGCACACCCCCATTCATACATATTGTTTTTCCACACACTCACACACACACACACACACACACACACACGCACAAGCATACACACTCTTTTTCCGCACACACACACACACACACACACACACACACACACACACACACACACACACACACAGGCATACACACTGCAGTAGGACCAGAAGGGCCATGTGCTGATGGGGGTTGTGTACTTTGGGGTCGGGGTGTCGACTGATGAGGAGCTGGACCGGGCCCGGACTGCACTGGCTCAGGACTGTGTAGACATCGTTCAGCGCCATGTTGTACACCACCGTGCTGTTGATCTCCATGATCTCATCCCCACACCTGACACACACACGGAGGGGGCAGCGAGGGAGAGGAAGAAGAGGGTGGAGAGACACGGTGGGAAGGAAAATTTACTGTAAACAACACGATCTGCTCTGGGGTTTGAGACCGGATGACTGGGCCAGTCGGTCCTCACCTTAGCCTGCCGTCCATGTGTGCCACAGACCCCGGGGAGAGGGTGTGGATGTAGATGCCAGGGCAGCCGTCTCCAGAGGGCACACAGCATAGCCCTATACCCAGTCCCACGCCAGCCTCTGGGAACCACACACACACACACGCACACACACACACACACACACACACACACACACACACACACAAACACACACGAAACAGTTGTGAGCTTTCTTGGGAGGTGAGGGTGCTACATTATCGATAACAAAAGGATAGTTGTGGGTCAACTTGTCTGTGCGGGCCTGACCTTTGTGTAACGTGATCCCCATCATGACCCGGTCTCTGGGCTTGACTGGCTGCCCTGGCACAGGCAGGCTGCTGGGGCCGACGGTGCTCAGGTAGTTGTAGTCCCCCATATCAGCACTCACCCTGGCCATGCCCGTGCTGGAGCTCAGGGAGCGGGACCTGCACAGTTGTGCTACCTGCGCCTGGCCACAGAGGGCGCCAACACGCAAGCTGGTCCTCACGGCTAGAGTCAACAAGCCTTTCTTTATTTGCTGGAGAGGGGAGGAAAATACAAAGGTCATTAAAAACATCTCATGTAATAAAGCATATTTATCTTCAGCTACAGGCCATTATAATAAAAATTGCTATTGAATGTTGAAAGTGTAACAATGAATTGCATAATGTTCCACAGCGACCACGCCTTACTTTGAATCTCTGCAGGGCGTCATCATGAGTGAAACCGTGCAGGGACTCTCCGTTCAGCTCCAGTATCTCATCACCTGAGGCACAGATGGAGTACAGTGTGTACAGAATGATTGAATAGCACACAGACACACATTGGACCACCTCAGGGCTTCAACTATACTAAATACATGTGTCTATGTCCCTCCCTCGTCTCTCTCACTCTTGCTCTAATTTGCTCTGTCTTCCTCTCTCCTCACCCTCTTGTAGTCTTCCATCGGCGGCTGCCGCCCCTCCAGGGAAGATGGTCTTGACGTAGATGCCCATAGGCCCGTACATGCTGTCCTTGCCCCCCACGATGCTGAAACCTAGACCCTGCAGGCAATGCACACCAACAAACAAACAAACAAACAAAAGTGTGAGTTTGTTTATTCTAAAATGTTCCGTTCATGTGTCAAGGCTGAGGGTATTACCTTGCCGTGCCCTTTCATCAGCACAATGTTGCAGATGATGAACGCCTGGACGTTTGAGCAAGAGTGGACCAGGTGAGCGGAGCTGAAAGATCGGGAGGGCCGAGGGACGGGCTGGGGACGGGGGGACAAAGGGGACAGCACAGCCAGTCAGGTTACAAACACTTCTACCTCATCTGCAACAGATAAGTTGCACACTGTAAACTAGGTTAGATTGTCTATAATAATATTCGCTGTTGGATATGATACAAATATTACTCCATGAGTTTTGTAGGTACAAATTAAAAAACACTGTAGAAGACTTAGTAGTCTAGGAATTTGATAAACGAGTGTTGTGTATTTTTTTTTTATAGACAATGAGATTATTTCAATGTAGCTGCATGAGAGGCATCTAAGAAGAAAAGAAAAACACATGCAAACCCCAATGTCTACCTGAATGATGGTTTGAGGGAACTCCAACTGTTGGGACAGAGACTTCCTGTTGCCATAGAAACCATTAGAGTCATGGCTGTGGCTGTGAAAGAGTTCAGGAGTCTTCATGATGATAGTGTCCAGGTCACCAATCCAATATGGATGGACACCTAAACATACAGGAAGTGGGTACCAAATACTTATTGGTTCATGTAGCTTTATACTACATAGTTTATAACACAACCTGGAATTTCAAACAATTTAAAAACTGCAGCCATATTTCTCCTGTTCAGAGAGTAGGCACGAGGCACAGTTCTCGACCATCAACATATGTTTGACAGGAAGGAAATTAAATGAAATTATATTTATCAGTGCACCACAGGAACAGGAACTCACTAGTACGCTCATATCATTAGCAAATTAGTCTGTAGTTTATTTTTCTTTTTTTGTGCATCTTTGAATAGCTGCAGCTGTGTTTCTGTGTGTGTATGAATATGTGTGTGTGTGTGTGTGTGTGTGTGTGTACACTAACTGGTCGAGTTGGAGCGGGTCCTCTTGCACACTGTCTCTTCTGGTAAACTCTGCTCCATCTTCTCTGGCTCCCAACCTCTCTCTTCATTCACTTCAGGGATTGCCAACTGTCACACACACACACATACACACACACACACACACACACACACACACACAGAGATACACACACAATATGAAATCACCCATGAGAAAACACAGCATATCACCAGCAAACCAAATGAAGACCTACAGCTTAACAAGTGGTGTGTACCTTGAGGTGGTTGTTGTTGACCACGTGGTCTCTGTCGGTGTAGCTGGGCACTGCCAAGGGCTCACCTGGGCAGAGGGGTGCTGAGTGCTGTGGACCCATGGGGTTCATACTGGGAGAGTGGAGCTTATCTTCACAGATGGAAGTCTCCTTCACAACACATAAGTTGACCAATGATTTTTTGAATGAGAAACAATAGAATTTAGTTGGAATTAGACAGAGACTAGTGGGACTTTTCACGATGAGCTCTCTGATTTGAGGTATGTCCTTTGGGCTAGGGTAAGGAGTTGACCTAGAGCTAACCTGGCTAAGGGTGTCTCTATATAATCCAGGGTAAAGGACTAGAATTAATTTACACAGGCAAAACCTTGTTAAGTTGGGTAGGAATTTAGCTAGCTAGCTAGAAAAAGTAAAGCTAAGTCTAGTGAGTCCAGGGCAAAAAAATATATTGTGAATAACCAAGTTGTCAGCTTCCAGATGCATTCAGAAAAGTCAACGATATGGTGCAGCTAGACCGTCACTGAACTGAACTGATAGAGTTTCCTGTTTTGAAGTTGGTATTCACAATAACTCTTATATTTCCTAGGTCCTACCCTAATAATGGCTATGGGTATTAGCAAATGTCACTGCTGGTGAGTTACAAAAGAGAGTGCTGAAAACAGAATCAGCTGAGTCCAAAGTCATCACATGCTTACACACATTCTTTCCTATGACCCGGTTTCTCTCATTCTCTCTCTCTCTCTCTTTCCCTCTGTCTCTGCACTCACTCAGGCCGACAGATCTTGGCTTAGGGAGATTTGAAGTCACCTAGCTCGAGACCTAGTAGCTAAAGTCGCCAGAATAGCCAAAGGACGCCTAATCCCATGTTGCAGTGGCCAGCATACGCTCTTGGAGTATTTACAATGCCCTCTCTCCTCTTACTGGCACTATGACTCAGCTTTAGAGGATAAAGTAATGCTCACTTTACATTTATGCCAGACTGAAGCCATATTTGATTGCATTAATAAAAAGAGAGGAAAAGATTCTTCATCATCTTTGTATGGAGGAAAGAATGACTGTATCAACTGTGACTTGGCATATTTCCCCTCTTCGATTTAACTCTTCAATTTATTCTTTCTGAGTTGATCTTTTTCAATGTTAGATTTAATACTATGTAAAATACTTTGCTATTTTTGTATTCATTCTATTGTGTTCTGCCCTCAGACCTTCACAGTGGACCTAGCCCCAGCCTGAGACTCATGTCCTGACAGCGTGGGCTGGGAATGTGGCTCCAGCCTGTGGCTCCAGCCTGTTAAAGCCGAGCCCACTCAGACCCACGCAGAGAGAGGGGAATGCACGATGGCGCGCTGTCTCCTACACGTGAGCGGCAGATAACGACTGACGGAGAAGATCCACTGCCAGCAGGTCTCACCTCAGCGCAGGCCTTGATGTGGCCGGCCCTTAAGGCGGTCCGCCTCGCTCCCTCCCCCTCCGTCTCTGCAGGGCCGTTCAGACAGTGTCCGTTGAAGGGTGCCAGCCTGTCTGTGGTCAGGAAGTAGCTGCTCCTGAGGTGACGACGAGAGGAGAGAGTCTGTTGGTTCATGAAGAAAGCTTCACAGCACAGCCAGGCTTAGCACCACAGGGAAACCACTGAGCAGGTTGTGACCACAACATTATGGACTGAAACCACCACAGAGGCTTTGGTTGTTTGTTGGCGTGACCACCGATGACGAACTCAAAGTTAGAGCCGTGTAGTTCTTCCATGTTGCATTGTGAACATACAACATGTTGATGGAAAGTGTGTTTTAGATGTCGGTACCTGTGTGCCTCCTCTTCCGTCCTGGCTGCTTCCACACTGGGCCCTTTGTCGTCCGTCTGGACGCTGTTATCAGCCATCTGTGGCCCCACAGCCTCCTCAGCGGGCCCTTTGGCTACACACATCCTCCAGATACAGTTCTCCTGGGTCGACACAGGGATAGAGTATAAGGGGACCTCTATACAGGAACAGAAATGCCCACTTTGTCTCCAAATCAACACTCTTGAGTTTGCGAGTTGACAGCTAAAGTAAATACAAACTCAGTTGTAAAATTTTTATAGGTCTGTGACCCAGGCCACCGTAGTTAGTTACTTTTACGAGACAGCCAAAAGAGTGCACGCTGTTTCTTCAGAGGAACACTGATTATGGTGAAGTAAGGTTTCCCACTAAATCCTCATTATAGAATGCAGGGGATATATTTACTGAGGTGCTGCTGATGCATTTTTCTCCGCTGCGGGGAGTAATTACCGAAACACCCGGACGCGGTTAACAAAAAGTCTAACCTGGTACAATAGTTTTAGGTGCTGTTTTGGGAGTCATCAACTCCGAATGTTTGAGTTAATTTATCCCATGCAGTGTTGTGGCTCACACATTTAAACAGAGATGCGGTCAGAAGTCAACCCTGCATTTCAAACTCTGACACAAATTGAATTGAAACCTGATCTATGGAGTTCATTCATAAAACCTGGGGGTCATCAGGTCACCCGTGTTCCATTGGCACATGACCTGGGCCCCTTGTCCGCTCAAATTCGGTAATTAGCGTTCATACATAGCCAGGGATTTTACGGCCCACTCCCTGACGTAAATCACTCCAACGGGCAAATGAAGCCACAGCTCCACTCAGTCCCAGTCCCAGCCAGACATGTGTGGTATCCTTCCTGTTGAGGAGCTCTGGCAGAGGTAATCCTCAGAGGCCGAACAGAACAGGATGTAAACATCCAGAGCCTAAAGGAAATCTGAATGGCCCAGCCTTTAATCCAATAGAGCAGAGTGGCCAAACTGGAGGGCCGAGGTGGCCAAATGAAATTACAGTAACGCAGCCCACGTCGAGGAAGTACATTTTCCTTGTAGTATGGAGAGGGGCGGGGGGGGGGGGGGGGGGGGGGGG
>JAVQIZ010010206.1:0-10611 GCA_036023535.2 Galaxias brevipinnis | reverse complement strand
AATTGATTTTAATCGCAAATGTGACTCACCTGGGCTTGGAAGCTCTTCAGAACAGGGGCCACCATCTCCCGAACTTCCTACAAGCAAGCAAAGGAACAAGAATGTTTAAAAAAATTTGTATTTATTTAGAAATAATAATTCCAGCTGTATTATTATCTAATAAGGGGAGACGAGACAAAAAAAAACACTTCATAGAGAGGATGCGTGAAATCTCTCGAGTTCCCCTGTGAGTTGCATCGTGGGTGGTTATGGGGAAAAGTTAGTGAATACATTTTGATTTTCAGACTGTTGTGGAAGTCAAGACTTTACACTCTTCCATGGGGTTTGGAGCGCCTCTATAAAAGGGTTGGGTTGGCTGTGGTAATTGCCATATTAAACCAATAACCAATAACTGCACACTCTATCTATGTATGTAGGCATGTGGTGGCATGGTAGCACTGTGTTGCACTGTTGGTGTCATGGTCTCTCAGAGCCCAGTAGAAGGGCAGAAACAGACCTGCAGGATGAGGGGAATGCTGACACGCTGACACGTACTTGTCAGAGGGGCTGCTCACCAACGATATGCACTAATGCGGCTTATGAAAAAAAAAAGAGTATAAATCTCTGGCACAAAGGTAAGCGTGGCTTAGACAGTGAGAGTGACGCTGTAAATCAGTGTACCTGCTGGAGCAAAGAGGAGCAGAATGACAGACAGAACCTAAACCATGACAGGGGGGCTGTGGGGGGGCCTGGGGGCCCTGGGGGGGACCAGGGTATGAGAGGAAGGGAATCTCACCTCGGGGACATTTCTCTTGAACTCCCTGCTCAGCTCCACCAGGTGCTTGTGGGAGTGCTCGCTCTCTTCCTGTCGCCCCGCCAGCTCAGACGCCACCGAGTTTAGCTCCCTCTACAAACAGAGAGAGAGAGAGACAGACAGAGAGAAAGAGAGAGGGAGGGAGAGAGAGACAGAGAGAGAGACAGCACTTAGGGTTCCTGCCAGCAGTCATACAGTACAGCTTAGAGTGTACATAAATAAAAATACACTGCTGAATATTAACAATGTAATCCTTCATGATCTTATAGCGGTAATACTGCAAGCCCTGGCCCATAAATAATTAAGCCAAAATAAATCCAATGCCTACAGTAGCAGAAGGCCTTTTAGATAATCAGTATTTGAAATAATCAATACTCGAGCAGCGACCATGGAGAGCCAGGAAAAGAGTGGAGAGAGAGAGAAAGAGAGAGAGTGAGAGAGAGAGAGAGAGAGAGAAAGAGGGGGGAAAGGGAGAGAGAGAGAGAGAGAGAGAGAGGGGAAAGGGAACACAAGGCAGTGTTGTCAAATGCATAGACCCAATACTAGACTGCCCTTATAATGAAACATAGGGCTCCTTGTAGGAATGAGAAGCTGACTCCAAGCTTACGTCCACAGTCAAACATTCAACATCTCTCCTGCTGCCATAATTACCACCGGTTAAATCCATAATAAGACTCTCACACGTTCCAAACTCTCATACTGCTTCTCCGGATCTTTATATCGATCAAGATGGACTTTCAAAGCACACATATGGAGTCTATACCTGTCAGTAAATAGCTTCTTTCTATAACAAAATCCTTGGTTTTGTGTATTAAATGTGGGTACAATTGCGGGTCCTAATACCTTGTAAAAATACCAGGAAAAGAACGACACTCTCTGATCCACTATTTGCAGAAGGCTGTCCAGCCAATCATTACAGTACATCAGAACCATTTGTTTATGCTGGATTCAACAGTCAAGCCATCCACAAATCCAGAAGTATTGATCATTCTTTCCATGTCCAGCTCTATCTGCACACTGAAGCAGAACAATAAAGATTTCCAAAGCCTCCAATCAAGCAGATCACCGCTTTCTTCACAAGTCTTATAGTGCCTTTGATTCTTAGTTCTTGATGAGGGTCGTCCTAGTAACTACTAGGATACATAATACAAGTGGAATTGGGGATTCAATTAACACATTGAATTTCATATATGGCACTGGAAAATTAAATTGACTGTGTTTTAATTAATCTCCAGTCTTACTTAAAGGCAATTGGGGAAAAAAAATCACATTAGTAGAAAAAGAACAGAAAACCAGTTCCAGGGGACAAAATTCAGTCTACTCTTATCTAAGATATTTAACTATTCATTATTATAACCTGGGGGACATTACTTTTTTAACTTCCCTTACAGGAAGTAAAGTGCTATTTGTCCAAGGCCAAAGACACTGCTATTTACACTGAACATACATTGCCATACAGGATTTTAGAAACAGACACTATCCGTTGATACCCATTACAGAACAACTGGAATGAGATATCCCAGGGGTTAAGACAAGACTAACTGCCAGTAGATTCAAATATACTCAGACCAGCCTCTAATCTGGCTCAGAGAAATTCTAGTAGAAGTGACTATGACCAGGTTTTTAAGTAGATAGGATAAAAACACTTTGGTGACTCCATGTCTGCTGTCGCTTCAATAGCCCCAGCAGGGCGCCGGATTCCGATTTTATGGAATCGTAATAGGCTCAAGCACTGAGATAGAATGAATATCCTGCAACGCTATGCAAGGAGAACAGGAAGAGCCCCCATAGGTTCTGTTCCGCACCATTATAAGAGAGCCGGGACTGGGCAACAGCCCATCAAATGGTACCCTGGCTCTGTCTTCCTGGGGGGAAGTGAAGCAGAACGGGTTGTTTGCTACTTTATTTGTCTTGTAGAGGCGCGTGACAGGGAAACCTCGCAAAGCTGTTCACTACAATCTCTTGAACCAAAAGATTTTGAAAAAAGATTTTCCCCCTCACTAATCAAATCTGATCCATTTCTACTCAAGCTCAGGGCCCCTTTGAGATCTCTGATAAGATTCTCTTTAACATCCACCTCCGTAATACCCGGTCTGAATCAGCAAGAGGGAATCCCAACTTACAGAAAAGAGGAGTGTACTGCGTGTTGCCTTAGGTGCTCACAATACATATAAGGATGGTAAGCAAGTGTGATCGCCTGTGCCAAGAGGAATTTCCTGGTAATCGTTAGACAGGTTTTTAAAAAAAGGCGATCGGGACCGAATTTTCCGTGCGGCAGTTGGGTCAATACGGAGCTCCTGTCATTAAGCCTCTGCCAGTCAAACATCCGGCCATAATTGATGAGTTTCCCCTGGGGAGGGCGGAGCTGTCGCTGGGGCGGGGCGGGTGCGGAGGCTGGGTAGGGGGGCTACGGAGCATGGCCAGTCCACAGGGAGGAAGGCCCTGGCCCGGCCCTGCTGAGGACAGCGGCTATGGAGCAGCCGTCACACGGCCTGACAGGCAGGCAGTCACACAGCATTGAGCGGCTCAGGTATTTATGCACATGTGTGTTGCAGTAAAAAGACTGCAGGGAGTGGTCCCCGCGGTCCGACTCTTAAGAGCGGAAAACCAAACCAAGCGAAATAGAGGAGAAAACACTGTACAAACGAAGCATCATACAGGTAAAGAACTTGGACATTAAAGAATACAGACATCACAGCAATAGTACAGCAATCTGAAAGGCATGTCAGATTCTGAAAAATTCTTCCTTCCCAACAGAGTTGGTCCTTAATGTACTCTAGAACAGTTTTATAAGAGAGTGATGCCTATGGTTTTCAGTAAACCGTGAAGGTAACCAATCCATTGTGTTTTAAGGGACGCTGACATGAATTCATTAAACCCACCTATTCTTGATAACATCTGTAGAAGTAAGCTGTTTTCTGACACTTCACAAAGACAAACCACAGTGAAAAATGTTGACAACTGTAAAAACTACTAGAACACTGCAATGAGGTAGAGTAAGTTCAAATCGCTATTGTGTGCAGAGGGGGAAGGGGGGGATATAAGGGGGGAGGGGGGCGTGAGCAGCACAAATTAAAGAGGAAAAAATAAGGTGGGGAGGAAAGAGAAGGGAAAATGCAGATGGGGGTATTATTTTTCTTTTTGTATCCCATCTAATTGCAATCATAGGCAGATGTCTGAAAGTGTGACAGCATCAGCAGAATTGCTGCTGAGAGCACAGAATCTTTGTCTAAAAATAATCAGACATTCTGTGTGCTGCTGTTTGTTATAATGGTAATCGATGCTGGAGGCTTTGAATTCCATCAATTTATAGATCCACTCTGTTCTGCCTGGTGACTGTACAGCCTCACAACCCCCACTGCAAGCGCACACCGAGACACACGGGCACACACAAAAAAAAAAAAACAGGCAAGCTTTCACACAAAAGAGCTGGCGCTCACACAAACATGCGACGGCATACACACGCATGGACATCCACACCGTGGATGTAGCCGGGCGGCACAGGGGCCAGTGTGTGATTAAGATAAGTGTAGTTCCCTTTCATACATTCCTTATCGCCTCCTATTCTCTGTGAGGCACAAGATTGTCCATAGCGGTCTCAGATTAGCCCCGCATCTCAGACGCCACATTTGAGAGGGAGGATCGATCAATAAATCAAATCACCACAATCAATGGCCCCGATCGCTGCAGTCTCGTCTGGCCTCAACATTATTACTGGCACCCCCTCATGGATGCTAAGGGGGGTAGAGAATAAAACAACAGTAGACAAAGAGTGACGGGGTTTAAGTTAAAGCCTAGGTTAGCGTTTGTTTGCATATGCAAAATACATATATAAAGAGAGAGAGAGAGAGAGAGAGAGAGAAAGAGAGAGAGACAGAGAGAATCCTCCCTAAGCCCTGTGTCAGGATAAGATCGACAGCCAGTGTATTGTGGCTGGTCTAGACAGAGGCTCTGACCTTTCTGACCTCTGACCCTCATGACCTGACCCCGGGAACCTTAGCTTGGCACACTGGCCCTGAAAGGCAAGTCAGAGCTATCCTTTGACAGAGCCCTCCCATCTGTCCGCTCCAGCACTGGCTCCTGCCCCGACACCACGGAGCTCCGCTCACACCACCACAGTGGGGCTCCTAGGCTGCAGCCTCACTGTCGTGGCCACAGCCCACCATGCTGCCAGCCAGGAGTATGGAGAAACGGAGAGGTGTGCATGGGCTGTGTAAGCGCAACCCAGCAAATCACATTTCATTTTGACACCCGTCTAAACCCCGGACTGGTAAACCTGATAAATCATCCCGAATAATTAATCCCCAGTCAGTCAGGCTGTCTTCAAACAGCATGCTAAATCTTTCAAAGGGGATGAGAGGCGCATGAGCGTTACAACCATCAGCAAAAGGTGTGACTGGTGTTGTCAGCCATTATTCGTCATACCCTGCTTCATTTAGGGCGTTTTAGCGCCTCGCTCACCAAAACACATCCTGCTGTCAACACCCCTTAAGAACAGTCACAGGCATGTTTGCAGACACACACCTTTTGCTTATTTTTTTTTACAACCACTAATAGACCCCCTTTTTCTGTATACTCTGTAAGAGGTGATTAGTATTTCTGGAGAACACAAACTGAGAATACCAAGCAAAACATTGCAGAAAGCGAATGTAAGTCTTTCGTATTTTTCCCTGTTTCTAAGTTGAACACTACGAATGTCCTGTAGCCCTCCAATTAGAAACTTCCAAATGCAATCCGCGACTGAACGTTCTAAATGAGGGCCAATTAGAACACCTTATTTATCATCATTAAGCCAAACCATTGTTCTGCTCATTTCCAAGCTCTGTGGTTACAATCAGGGTGTCTATTGTCATACTGGGGAGCCGGCACAATGACTGATTACACATCCCTGTGATTCATTAGCAGGCTAGTGGGTTGAAACCTGAAAGAAGACATGATAACCCTCAATAGGCCAAATGATCTGCTACAATTGAGATGGGGATCACGGTGAGTGACAGAGAGATTCTCAAACAACCAAGGAGGGACAAAAGCACTTGTTAAAAAACAAAACCAAAAAAAACCGCGTAAGTGCTAAGTATGATTTCTTTGACGAGCGGAATGTTTCTTTCGGGGAAACGATTATAGTAGTAGAACACTACGGCATATCATCACTGTCAAAGTGACACAATGAAATTGAGGACAATAAGCAAATAGTTTCCCTCTCTCCTGTTAGAGACGAGGCGTGCTCTGCGGAGGTCTACTCTTCCCTCCGAGGCTCCGCCATTGAGGTCAGTGGGAGTGAGAGGAGGGAAGCTCCACGGCTCCTGTCATCCTCCACCCTGGCCCACTTTAACCGCCAACGACAAAAGGGAGCCGTGCAATATAGCCAACCTGCCATTGTTTATTCTCTCTTAAGAAATGTCAATCTGTTCACTCTCAGGTGGGCTGCTCTTCCTCTTGTTGTTGTCCCCCCCCCTCCCCTGCTCTCCCTATTTCCCTTGTCGATTGCTGGAAGATCAAAGCTCTGCCGCTGGAAGAATCTGAATATTTCAGGTGAGGGGAGAGGGCTGCGCTTCACACCACCTGTGTAGCTCTGCGAGACGGGTCCCTCTTCTCTCCCAGACTCAGAACGCGGGGCCCCCAGGGCCAAGCGACACGAACCAGGGCCACCTGTCTGACGGAGACGCGGCGCTCCTTTACCCTCCTTCTCCCCGTCTCGCTTTTCTTCTTTTTTTACAGCATTTGAACCAAAAATAAAGTTATCTAAATAGAGCGGTGAGAGTGGGAATAGAACCTGAGCTGACAGCGAACGGCGGAGAGCTTTGAGTGCTGTCACAAAGGCTTGAAGGCCTAGCAGCCGCGTTAACACCGCGCAGAAGGAGAGCGCAGCCCCTCAAAACGACAGTTTATACATGAGTCATTTTGATATTGTGCTTTCTGGAGCCTAAACGGCACGAAATCCGTGGCCGAGAAAATCTTTACTCCCGCTGCCAAATCAAGTTTCAGGTACACGGTGTAAAGTAGAGTGATTTTGTGATCTACTGCACATCACATTACCAGGACAGCCATTTCTGACCCAAAGCAAATAAAAACTAATCCCTGATGTCCACCCCAGCTTTAAAAGTTTGATATGGCTGCTTACCTTAGAGGGGTGTGTGTAGATGTGTGTGTGTATGTGCAAGCACTTGTGTTGGTTCGCAACCGTGTGTATGTCAGTGTGTTCTTGTTTTCAGGGGTGTGCAGTGTGTTCTACCCAACCAGTTCCCGTGTCTCTCAAAAGGCCCGTAAAGTCTTTACAGCAAATTCCTTACATTCATCTGTGTCAGAGCACTCCGCACACATTAGGCATTTACACAGGAGGAAACACAATCTATTTGATGCTACACTGCCCACACGTCCAGAGCCCTCCTCCCCACACTGGAGATTCACAGTGTTTAACTTCCATTTCATATTCTGAACAAGCAAACAGGCAGTACAGTGGAGGGAATGGGCTCCATCTTGCCGTAAATCAGCATCTAAACAACCAACTAAATGCGATCTGGAAAGAGTCAACAAGAGGACCGCGCATTACGCAGCTCAAGATATTTGTTTTTATTTACTGTGGAATGTGCAATTGATTTTTCGTTGTTTCGGTAATGATGTATGCAAACGGTGCACCGAAAAAAATCACACTTCATTTTTTCCCTGGCTCTGGCTCCCCATCTTTTTAATATCAGCAGTGCTTATGTGAACAAGGAGGTTAATCTAGGGAGCAGGTCAGAGCCAGCTCTTTGTAAATGTCAGCTGGGAGATCCCTGGCCTTTCTCATTACCACACTAAACCAACATGGCTGATGGCTCCAAGACGGATGTTGGACTTGGAGGTGTCTATCCCTTCCTCTTCACCGCCATCACAGCATCCCCCCTCCATCACAGCATCCCCCCTCCATCACGGCAAACCTTATTAATCAATCGATTTATCGCCATAAATCAGGCCAGGCTTTGATTGTATCAGCAAGTCACGCGATCAATCAATTAGTCGGGACCTAGCTGCCCAATTTGCTTAAAGAAAGATGAATGTCTCTCCACATCATCCATTTGGTTGTCCGTTTACCCATCAAACACTGCTGCTGTTGACTCACGGGCCCAACATGCAGCCTCTTATTGATTTCTGCAGATTAAACTTGCAAAGGAATCAAAGGACACTTAACTGAGTGGGAATAATTCTACCCTCTTCATTTGTGCTGAAGCATTCTCTACTCTCCTCCATGGTTCCGTTTAATACCATCAACAGAGGAGAGTCGAACAGATGACAAATTCAGGACAAAATGGAATTTTCTTTACGATGTGATAATGCGTTTTGTTGCCAAGTGCACCAGTCGGTATCAACAAGAAAAGCAGTGGATAGCCTATAGCCTACTTGCTGGGGCCTGTCTGAAGAACAGAAATTGACCTTCACAATGTCTCACAGTTTCTCAGCGCCTATTTCATTACTATACCCGCACAAGGTTAAAACGAAGGAGGGGTACTATTCACGGAAACGGATAGATGAGCAAAGTGGGGGGGGGGGGAGGAGAAAAAAAAGCATAATGACATATTTGTTTCATATTTCATCCCAACTGTGAATTCCAATCCACATCGTGACACAAACTGCCATGGTCCGCTGCCTCCCATCTGCAACTCTGTGTCAGGACGTCTCCTAGGATAGGGTGGAAACTTTAGGGACGACAAACCGACAAGAACAACTAGAGCACGACCGAGTGGGCTGCCTCCGCCAGAGCCGCCGTGGGCCTCTCCCCCCCTGCGCCGGATGGAACGAGCCAGGCGGCAGAACCGCCGAGGAGGGGAGGGGAGCGCCGAGCTCCAGCACTCCCCGGGGAGAGCGTCTGCGGTGGGATTACAGCTCCACCAGGCCCAGTTCTGCTTCACACCCCTGGACCCGCTGGCTGCTGCTTGGGGGGGGGGGGGGGGGTACGGGGGGGACGGCCAGGCATATCTGCAGGGGTTTACAGCCCTGCCCAATCTCCCAAACCCTCGACATGTAATTAGAGATAAAGACAGAGGGGCCAGGGTACTCAACCCCAATTCTCGCAGCGTCTCACAAGGCTGCCCACCCATAGCCCCCATAGGATCACCACAGCCACATAGCCATCCATGTTGCACCTGCGTGAGTTGGCCGCCACAGTAAGCCATGTTTCCATCTGCCCCACTGCACTCATCCAGACTACACATACGCCCGCACGGAAACACAATATCCAACGGTAACCAGGACTCAGTATCCTTGCTAACTTTACTACAATAAAGTGAAGTACAGTAAAGTACACTAAATAAGTAGGTGTGGTACTGAACATGACTTCTGATGCCCTTCATACTGTGTGAGCCAATTCCACACATTTCCAGCGGAACAATCACCCCAGTTTAGATGTAATTTCTTTCATATCATTCTTCTCGTGCAGGCTAGAAAATTAGGAAAATAAAGCAGAGGAGGATCCCTCACTATATTCAAGAAACACAAAATTATACTATGGAAGGATCCATTATTCATCTCCGATACATTTTTCATTTAAGAGTGGGCTGGATATGAGCAATGATGAATGCATCGCCCAGGATGCAATTTGTATGTAAAATAACAGAAGATTAAAGAATATGTTTTAAGTGCAAATGCTGTTGTTGCCATCTAAAGAGAAAATGCATTTCTGGGAAAAGGAATAAGACCTGAGCCTATGACATTGCTTCATAAAATCACTTAGCCCTTCAGCTAGGCCATTCGCTAGTCATTGTAATGGGTCACAATGATAGGCTGAAATGATGAATGAGCAGGCTGGATTTTCATTCATATAATATACCTCTTGGCAGGCCATTTGAAAATGCAGGCTAAGTAAACTGAATAACCAAAACTAATTCAACCCACATTCACATCAAAAGCACATTCCTTGAGACACAGACACACACAAAGACACACACACACACACACACACCCACCTTTATGCGCAAGTGCACACAAAATCCACGACAGTGCATGCTTGCCTGCCAGGCAACAACATGTTCCTCTCTGGACTCGCTCTCTCCTCATCAGCTTCACTCAGTGCACACAGTTTCAATTCACTGCCTCTCGAAGACACACAAAGAGCCTTCCCATCCATTCAGGGGCCACAGATTGAATGCAGCCCCCTAACACAAGACATGCCCACTACAGAGCATGTAATACAGCTCATTACTGGGTCCACAGGGTGCAGAGGACTGGGATGGGAGACTACAATAGTGCAATAGAGGAGAGAACCATATCTGCATCACTGTCTTGATAGTTTAAAATGGGTAAGCCAAAACCTAAAACAATCAAACACGTTTTCGATACAGGATAGTCCATATCTAAAATAGAAAGCCTATGCATCTTAGAAAGGTCATGTATATATCACAGGCTATAGCTCGCATTCAGAGAGGTACATTTTGGACAACAGTCAACAGCACTCACCAGGTCTCTCCCAAACAGCAGTTGACCCATTAGCAAACTGTGTCCAATCGCACAGTGAGGGAGGGCAGAGGGACAGAATCTATTTGAGTCGACCACATTGATCTCAGCTACGCCGCCCAATATTGCCTGGCTCTGGGGTCAGGCTGGTGTGCAGAGGCCACTGGGTCTGTGTTAGGTGTATAGGAACAAGGGGGGAGGGGTTACTGTGTGTCGTTCTATGTGTAGGAAGTAGGAAAGGGTAAAGGGCTGTGATTTGACTAGCCAACCACAGCATGCAGTCTTGTGAACCATCCCTGACCTCGGGGGGGGGGGGGGGGGGGGCGGTGGACGGGGCCAAACCCTGTCCCAAATTATAAAAAACACAAACGCTTTTAACCCCCCCCAAGGGT
>JAVQIZ010010203.1:0-13420 GCA_036023535.2 Galaxias brevipinnis | reverse complement strand
TTCATATTTCCGATGGACAACACAGCTTAACATCATGTGATGAGATGCTCTATAAATCAGAAGAACAGAACTCTGTATGTTTAACATCTCCAGAGAAACATGTCAACCAAAATGAAAATACAATCTCAGAAAAAACAAAAAAGAAAAGGAAAATTGGTTCAACAAGGAAGAATCTCAGAAATAATGATGGCATAAAGAACGTAGTGGATGGACAAGATGATGACACAACTGTGCTAACAGCCTTTCAAGGAGATGAAAACAAAGTGTCAGAATTGATCAAGGATACACATAATAGCTGTGTGCAACCCAAAGGTAAAGAACTTGAAGATACCAATGAACATGCTGATATAGTTGAATCTAATACTCGTGAATTTGCAGAAGTTGATCATTCGTCCCTCATGCAGAAAGTTTCCAGCAACGTGTATTTAGACTTCAAAGAAGATATCCAGGAAGTATTGCACCAAGTGGGTAAAGAGCATAGCTCCATAGAGCAGAGTCCTAAACCAAATAAGGAGCTCACAGATATTGATGACACGACTGACAAAAGTGTGTGTTTCGTCAATAAAAGAACAGAAGAAAAGAATCCTCTCGAAGAAGAGGTTGAAATTGAGTCAAACCATAGAGAGGCAATCATATCAAAGGATTTTGAAGCTTTTGATGAAGGTACATCCCCAAAATTGGAAACAGCAACCATAATTGACAGTATAAAAGATAACTCTTCTGTATGCTTAACATCACAAGAAAATTATGCCAGTCAAAAAGAAAATACAAACTTTGAAAAAAACGAAAAGAAAAGAAAATTTGGTTCGAAAAGGAAGAATCACAGAAATAATTCAGATCTAAAATACAAAGTGGAGGAGAAAGACAATGGCACGACTTTGCTAACAGCCTTTGAAGAGGAACCAAACAATTTCACAAAAGTGATCTTGTTTTGTAAAGAAAACTCTGAATTAATAGAGTCTACACAGCATGTCTGTGTGGAACACAGCGTTAACGAATTGGACAAGGCTAAACGAACAACAAGCACTGTCTCCATGGAATTAAAGTCTACAAATGAAGATGTTCTGGGTTTGTCAGCAAAGGGACAGGACAAAAGACAGGATGTAAAGAATAGTGGTATAGAATATGTTGAAAATGTGGCAATGAAGTTGGAGTCAAAAATAGCTGGATTATATGATGGTCAAGAAACAGATATACAAATATCAGATGATATGTGTAGACAGAACTACAAGATGAGCAAAGGAGCAGATGAAGAAAGAAATACTGCTGAAGCCATTATCAACACAGTTGTAAACCATAGTCAAGAGCACTGCGAAAGTGCCTCTGACCGAAGTGGTAAAGATATGGATCAAAATAATGAATTCGTCACAGGGGAGTTAATGGCAACTGTTAGTGGTCAAGTATCCAAAATATCCATAGTTCAAGAGGCAAGCAATGTAACCAGGATACTGAACAGTAATGTAAGTGAGAGCAAAAAGGACAACTTAAAACCTGATAGAACAGTGAGGAGAAGAAGAAAAATGGGTTCCACTCGTAGGATTCACAAAGTTCAGGCAGAAATAGAGCACATCATCGAGAGGTGGGAGACTGGCTCTGGACTGTCAGAGATGGATTCTGATGATGCAGATCTTATGACATTGGACAGTGACTCAGGCAGAAAGCAGAAAGAAACTAATATTAAAGTTGAGGTGGTGAATGAAAAAGAAAAAGCAGAAGAAAGCAGCCAAATAATTAGTAACACTTTTACAACAATGGACCACCATGATTATTCAGAAGTAGAACATCAGTTGGCACCGCAGACAAGCCCTGCAGAATCTAACCCATTTCATAAAGTGGATGCAAACCCAGAATACCAAAGTCAAGGGCGAAGACGAAAGATGGGATCTACTCGCAAGATAGTTGCAAATCGAGTGAAACAAGGAACCCAAGAGGATGACTCATCCGAGGGAGCAGACATTGTAAAAGATGCACAGGTAAGAGCCAAAGGAGTTAGAAAGCAACAGTGTTTACATTTCTATTTCTAATGCAACCTTTCTACATTTATGAAGTTAAAGATTGTATCATGCCAATGCAAGTATAGTATATTTATTATATTTGCAGTCCTTGTTTTTGGCTTTTCATTAGATATCCAATCATTCATTTAAGGAAACTAGAGAGATAAACCTTTGATTCTAAAAGGAATTATAGTCCATGATAGGTATGCTACAGAGCGAAAAGCACTGTACTTGACCTTCTCTCATTTGAGGGTTTCTTTATTTTCATCTGACCTCAAGTTATTTCACATTACAATATCATCTAGTAAAATTAATGTACATCCTATGCAAATGTTTATTGAGATTGATGTATAAACAGAAATTATTACTTCAACCAGGGTAGGCAATATCAACTTTTATTTTTCCATCAGGGAAGGTAACCATGTTTGCATTGAATTTTTTTTATGCTTCCTCTTGTTAAAACCGACATCCCATTGTGTAGGTCGTCGACTCAACATCAGGTCATGAAGGTGTTATAGCTACTTTGTCCACAGATGCCCCAGCACGTAGAGAATACTCTTCTGCTGACTCTCCTGGGTAAGAGATTAAACAGTACAGTTAAACAGAATGTCCACTTATCTTTATTTCTTGTGTAATCATGAGTATATGTGCCTCTTCTGCAGCTGTACTGTTCAGCCTGAACAACAAGTGAATCACATGCAAGATCAAGACCCCAGGAGCCACATACGATTTGAGGAGCAGATGGATGCTGACTTGACCAACATAGAAAATAGACAGCCTCTGGATACCCTTAAATGTGGTCTGGAAATCTTAACCTTGGCAAATAACGCAACCCTCAATCCAGCTATTGTTGTTAGAGGTGCTATTCTTATTTCCTTACTTCTTGGGTTGAAAATAAGAAACATTTCTGTTATTATAGGAAACTACTATTTACAGCTAGCATTCAAAACATCTAAAATGCAAGTTTTTTTTCTAGGCCCTGCAGGTGGTTCAAGAGGACTTGCACCAGGACCAAACTGCTATAATGTTGTTATGGTTGGAAATAGCAATGTTGGCAAGACTTCCTGCATTAAAAGGGTTCAAAGTAGAATGTTTTCACCAGACCTTTGTGCTTCCATTGGTAAGGCTCACACGTTTTGTCGGACACCCAGAACGTTTTTTAAAGGCACACTGGCTATACTGTTATACCGCTGTTTTCTTGTGTTTGGCAGGTATTGACACATGCATGCATTCTATTATGGTTGATGAGAAACTTGTTACTCTGCAGTTGTGGGATACTGCAGGTCAGGAAAGGTAAGCCTGTAGATTAGATGTAAACTAATGTAAGCATGCTTTGTATATGCTGTTACAAAGGATAATTTAATTGACTCTATGTACTTTTTCCTCTTATAATATACCAAGTGCTAAAGCTATGCACATTACATATTACATTTCTCTCATTAAAAGGTATCACAGCATTACAAAACAAGTTTTCCACAAAGCCCATGCATTCCTGTTGATGTATGACATCACTTCCTATCAGAGCTTTTCTGATATCCGTTACTGGGCTGCCTGTCTGAAGGTAAAGTATGGTCTGTATAAAAGTACCATTGGTGTGCCATGGAGACGAAGTGATAACAACCTTTACATTTATGTTTTGTAGGAGGGTGCCTCAGATGACGTGATTGTTATGCTACTTGGGAACAAGAATGATTGCACCAAGCGACAGGTTCACACTGCTGATGGAGCAAGCCTGGCAAAAGTATGTTACAATTTTACAGGGATAAGACTTTCAAATCTAATGTATGCTTTCCTTAGATTGCGGCATTAATAAAATGCAGGATCAACTGCATTTGACTGTGCTGATGCTTTTGGATCTCATATGATGTTTTTGTGTTTCTAATTGTACTTTTATAGGAGTACAACTTTATGTTCATGGAGTGTAGTGTCGCTACGGGTGAGAATGTCACTCAGTCAATGGAAACCATGGCAAGGTAACCCATAAATTTGTCACAAATTCTTGTGAACACTCTGACAAATTAGATTGCAAAACTGATATTGATTGTCGTTAAACACTATTATAATTATAGTTAATGTACTTAAGCATTTTGTTAATAATGGGATTTCCAACAATTGCATGTATAAAGGGGAAGTTGATTATTGTAACTAAGGCTCTTATTAAATAAGTTCATCATGTATGTATGTTAAATATAATTTAACTCAAAATTGTAACATGTGTATAGTGTTCCAATTCCTGCAGTGTTTATCTTTGAGAAAAGAAATGAAGAATATAGTGAATTATTTGTTCAAATAGCTTTTTACATTGCATGTTGTTTTGCTCTGTTTATTTTAGGGTGTTGCATCAGAAAGTGCAGAAAACACAAGGGGAAACTTTAGTGTTGCATACCAAAAAGCCACAAAACAAATCTTTTGGATGTTGCTAAACAAGCTGTGCAGATCTGTAGCATATGTGTTTGATTTAGAGATGGTATATGTGCATGTTGGAATGTATCATGTGTTCTCTTCGTTGAACCTGCGTGTTGTTTATGACAGTGAATGTGAATGTAAATGTTCTGTTTGGTGTACATTTCAAATCCATTTTATTTGCATAGCATACTGTTAATCAATGTTTACACATTCATGTTCAAACTATAGCAATAGAACTACATTTAATGTGTAGTGTTAGTGTTATTACAAAACTGAATATTCAGTGTAACATAAAGAGCATACTTTAAATTAGAACTGTTGTCGAAAAGGGGTAGGTAGAGTTTAAAGATGCATATTTTGAGTGTCATGGTCATGACTGTTTCAGTCTCCCGGACTCCAGACCAAGAGAACACTCAGAACTATCAAAATTAGAAAAACTGCAAAGGCAATAAAAAAGACCTCTGCTGCCCACTGCCCTTGATACACCCCTGTCATCACAAGGGGGCGATCTGGAGGTATCAGATTGGTTTGGTTCAGCATATATCCCAATGTCCAGCCAATATCTGTGTCAGCAACCTGATGAATATAGTAATATAAGTCAATGGAAAGAGATGTCAATGTTTTTATTTTTCACCTACGCCATAATACATAATTGTGTCATTGTTTGCCTCAA
The DNA here is from genome assembly GCA_036023535.2 of Galaxias brevipinnis. Classification (NCBI taxonomy): domain Eukaryota; kingdom Metazoa; phylum Chordata; class Actinopteri; order Galaxiiformes; family Galaxiidae; genus Galaxias; species Galaxias brevipinnis. The sequence goes on along the minus strand of JAVQIZ010010203.1, from coordinate 8,347 downwards.
ATAAAGTTTGGGTTCAGGAAAATGCAAGTACGTTTTTCACCCTTGTTTCATTCAAATTTGAAGGCATAGCACACTTACAGTCCACACAATGTCATAGTCAGATAAAGTTACACACCTGTCTCTGGAAGTATATGTTTTCCCAATTCCCCTGGTTAAACTTGTAACCGTCCTGTAGCACTGCTCTAATGTAGTGGCCGGACGCACAGTAATCACGGAGATACTTGTCTTTTACAGTAGTATACTCTAACTTTAGCTGTTAAAGAAACAAAGGAAAAGCCAACAAGATATTATAGTACACAGCATGACATATCCTGAGAGGTTAAAGGTAGTGTATAATATTTACTATGATGATTTAGGTTATATAAATTGTTAGTCTCACTGAATCCCATGTTCTCTTGCAGAAGAGGTCAATAGAGTTGATGACCTGAGGCAGGGAAGACTTGGGTGCCAGGCCCAAAAAGCTGAAAGTGTAATAGTATGCTGAGAATGCCTAAGGAACCGACAGAGCAAGCGAGAAAGCGAGAATGATTGAGCAAAAATTTTGTAATCTTATTGTTGAACGGATGAAGGCTGAAGCAGTTTCCAATTTTTTTATTCTGTACTTATGAAGTGCAATGGAAATAAAAACTCACAAAGAAGACACCATTGACTGGAGGCTGGTAGACACCATCAAAGCCACAGTCAGGTGCAAACGAGCAATTACTAAGATGAAGGATTCTCTTTAGTTGGCTAAGACACATCTGTGAGTCCCCACTTCCTGTGAAGGTGACCTTCAGGCTAGGATCAACCCCTGCTGGTTTGGTCACACATGGGGAACCATAGAGCTCAGCCATGGTCAGCGTCAAATTGTAACCAAGGTGATAACAAGGGTGTATGACTGACCTTAAAAAGCCACTCGTCTGGAAGCGAAGGAAGTACACTTCAGTTGGGAAAAGTTTTTTTTTCCCTGAATCATATTTAAAAATACATTTCAACAAATTATTTCCTTATTTCAGTGTTTATCCATCTTTGACCCGCCTCTTACCTGAAACAAATGTGCCTGAAGCTTTGCCAGTGCCTGTTCTTTGCCAAAACAAAGGTAACTATGAGTATAAACCTCATATTTGTAACCATAGAGCTTAAGAGCTGCTGCAGTAGATGGATCCCGTACTGCATCACTAGGAGTGAAGGCGATCTGAGTAGAGGCACCTCCCATGTCTAGAGCCCCGGAAACCTTTGTACCTTTAGGATGCACCCACTCTCCCTCAAATGAGTGCTGCAGAGTAAAATACGTGTTATGCACCAATTTACCATCATCCCTTTCCGTCGTTTTAACATTGTGGATTTTACACACCTTGATAAGCCCTTCTTGTAGATAGTTGACAGTAATCCAACCATAAGCCCCCTCCTCTACACCTGTGAGGATTCGGGCTCCACTGGATTTAAAGGGAAATCTCTGTATTTCTTTACGGACCTGTTCCATAACCTGCTCCGATTGAGTGATATTCTGCAGTCTAACAGAAACATCGGTTTAGTCACAGCATCAACGTTTACCAAGGGAGTTACATTCTTTATGGTAAACAGGTTAAAGGGGGGGAATTATTGCAACCAGACAAGAGATTACGTACTCCAGGAGTCGCATGCCGGCCGTGGCCCCTAGGTATACAGGGGTATCTTTCTGTTTCTGGGTTGGAATTGCAGCAACTGCGGTGTCTAGACACTTCCTTAGACTCTCGCCTGCGGAAGGCGGGTCATTGGCATAACTAGAGATTCCATTACCTTTGGAAGAGCAGAGGTATTTTAGAAACCAAAGGGGTCATAGTTTACATAGAGGTTTATACACCTTCCTGACCCAGAGGAATATTTTCGATAACTGTCCTGCTCTAGGGGGCAATGACAAATCTCCAATTACCTCTTGCTTAACTGCAATTAAAATGTAAAAATGTGTCTTTGTGTCCAAGTTGGGTCACATGATGATCTGAAATATGATGTGATAAAAGTGGTGGGACAGTTTGGAACGATCACTAATGTTACATCTAATCACTGATCGTTCAAGCAGGACTTACCATCCACATCACAGACCATCATCTGTGATACAATCCCAGTGCTGTTTTCTTTGTTGCCAGGCCAGCGGTATACATACAGAGATGTGTGAGTTGAACCTGCGTCAAAAACGATCCCATACTGAAAGGATCGTGCACAATCAAATAATCATTGAGATTCAAGAACAGAAAAAGAGAGGAGGTTCTATTGTCATGCACTCACTCAGGCTACATGTTTGTTTTTTAGGAAGGGCATGAGGTGTTTGTAGTTAAAACACTTTGTAAATGTGTTAATAAAAGAGCTATACAAAAAAAAGTTATTATTATTAGTAGTAGTAGTAGTAGTAAATACAATCAAGCAATCAGTAGGTCAAATAAAACTATTTTCCTAGTTAATTGAACAAAATCCACTGAAATAGTTAATGAGTTCAGCATAAACTGAGCATTAAAGAAGAACAATTCAATATAGTAAACTCCTGAAGACATAATTTTGTCTTCATATATGATCACCTGCATAGGGTAAGGTAGATCTACAGTTTGATGCTGCACCAATGCTAGAATCAAAGCTATGACGCATATGCATCCCACTGCTGCCACTCCAGCCACAAACACTGACTGTTTCATCGTTGACTTCCTCATTGCAGTAAACCTGTAACTGTACTCTGCATATGAAGCAGACCAAAACATACATGGAAAATTATTTATTTTATCTGCTCATCACTAAATACTTTGCATCACATAAGCCAGTAGTATCATGTCATTATCAAAACTTATCTATCAAAGTATGCATTACATAACAGATTATTAAAATAGGTCTTGGTTCTTGTATCGAACGTTTCATTGAGTGAATATGTCAGGTTAGGTCATGTCAAAAAATTGTCAGGTAAATAAGTAATTCAAAATCTGAGCTAGCATAAAGTTAGAAGAGGGTTAACACACAGCAGATCCACAGTGTTCTTTGATCAAGAACTTCAAATAACCATGTAAAACAAATCCCTTCGGGACAGTAACTAGCTAGTTAAACATCAACCAAGAGATAACCTGAACCCCACAGTAAAAGTTTTGGATGACGACAGAACATTACCAAATGAGCATTCCATTATACTTACTTGCTTGCTAGTATTTGGGATGGTGTTTTCCTTTCCTTTGTAAAAATTGTTCTTGTCCTATCTCTCACACACTCTCCATTCCTTTATCATTTCTCCCTCCCTCTTAACTTTCCTCTACCTTCTCTCTAATAAACACTCATGTTCTCCTCCTCCCTGCCTCCTATAGGGTGATATAAAATTCCTCTAACCATTGATAGGTTGATAGATCTCCATAGAATAAGAGAACAAGTTATTTTAACCTAATATAAATATGCTAAAACGGCTAGGCAGTGTTTACACATTATGCTGTCTGAAGCAAAGACTTAAAAGTTTACAAACAATTAACAGTATAACAATCTAAACCCCGGGGCTTTTAACCCACTTCTATGTGGATATAATAAACAGCATAATGATAACTTGTTTTATATGAGTTAATCCTCACTAGACTATCAGCCACTGTAGTCTAAACTACAGTGGGCTGTTTAGTAATAAACGGCAAGATGAGGCTGTTTAGAATTGTTATCATTACAATTAGTGGAGAAGCCTCTTGTTTTTCCCTTTTCAATAATCATGTCTTTAAATGAACTGTGATAGTTACACTGGCTTCATGTTATTTTGAAGAAATACACGTTTGGCATGAGTTGTGAGCTATAATCACATCTGTGAGTTTCATACATCTTAGAATGTGTCATTTTCTTCAAGATCTTATAATAATTCAAAATTTTTTGTTAGTAGTAGTGCGTGTGTTCTCACATCATGTATTTCTATGGCAATGACCCTCTGGCCTTGAAGCACCTGTTTAGAAACCTCTCATATATCTTTTACGCAAACTTATTAGGGCACCCTAGTTGATTCTTTACAATAGCTTAAATCTGTCCTGCTCCTCCCACACAAACCCTGCACCAATAGTATTCCGTCACAGTCAATTACAAATTTACTTCTGGAACTGGAACTAGGTTCAAATTAAACATCAAAATACCAGATAATTACACTGTTTACACAATGCCTCATGTTCTCTTTGTCATATTATTACTTTAACTCCCATACAAAGAAATACTTAGGTACACACACCTGCCGTATCTAGAATCTTCTCACAGCATGCAATGCTTAAAGTCTTTGTGCATCTTGTTGTGAAAAGATGCAGACCTTTAGATACAACAAACTGCTGTACTGCTCTGTTAATGTTCTGATTCTTTATCAAAATGTGCGTTATTGATATGTCAGCCAATGTGGGCACTCCATGCCTCACTCCTCCTATACAGTAGGTGGCAGTGTTAAAACAATTATTGCAGACTAACAGGTGTTTCGAATGCGCTTGCGCACAAGAAAGCGTTTCTTGTTTCACTTTGTCCTTGATTCCCTTCTCGAATATATGAGTTCTCCAAGTTACTCTGTGTTTAAGTGATCTCATAACTAATTAATCACGGGATTGTCTTTGGTTGTCAACGGTTCTATGTTTTGTGTACGCTCATATTTATGTGAGAGAAAATGACGTGACAAAATGGGCTTCTAAGAGTCAATTGTCAAAGTAAATTCAGGACCAAGCACTGCTTTTAGAATGGCAACCAAGTCATTGCGAGTGTTTCGTAGATTAGAGGGTTTGTTTTGTGTCTACAAGCCACCCGGGGTTCATTGGAAACTTGTGCGGGATACTATTGAGACTATAATCCTTAAAGGTAAGGTAACATCAAGGTTATCTGTAACTGTTTGGCGCAAGATAAATTTGGAGCCTACCATGTTATAAATCCACGATTGACCACTCAGTTAAAGCAGTCTATGCATGATTTTTCTTTAGGTGTAAATGCTGCCTCTCCTCCCGCTCCTAGTATGCAAGTGAAGTTCTTAGCAGAGCCAGGTGAAGGGAATGATACCTCAATTGTACTTTCGGCAGCCTCAGTGCCTGCTTTGATCAACAACCCTTTGGGTAAATATTTTTTTACGTTAATCTCTATTTCCCCTAACAGTAAGAAAGCAAAGGCTCTCATGGCTGTCTTATAAATTAACAGAGATATTGCTGATTGTCTCCTCAAGTGAGTGGGCCAGAGTTCCAGCATATTAAAGTTGGAGTTGGACATCGTTTGGATGCTTCCTCCTCTGGAGTTCTAGGTACACATAATTGTTAAACAAGTAGAAAGCCTCTTAGAAATATTAAGGTTGACTGTATTCATCATTTATTGTAAAGTAGTTTGTTGCTTACTGTTGTGTTTCTCACCATTTCCTTCAACCTACTTTGTTTTCAGTTATTGGAGTAGGGAATGGAAATAAGGCCCTAAGTGACCTGTACAGATCACGCATAACCAGGGTAAGCTTTTAAGCACAAGTAACAAGACTATGTGTGCAATCTGCATATGATGTATATCTACAGTTGAATTTAACATACACTTAGGTTAAAGTGATTTTAACCACTCCACAGATTTCGTGTTAACAAAGTGTTGTTTTGGCAAGTCTGTTTGGACATCTACTTTGTGCGTGGCACAATCAAATTTTATATTCACTAACCTATATATCACAATTCCCCTAGGTACGAAGTCTGCATACACTTATTTTGACTGTATCCAGAAAATTATGTCATGGCTTTAGAAGCTTCTGCTAATTTACATAATTTGAGTAATTTGGAGGTGTACCTGTGGACGTAGTTTAAGACCTACTTTCAAACTATGTGCCTCTTTGCTTGACATATTTTAAGAAATCAGCCAAAATATGAGTTGCAAGCCGAAGAACCCGAAGCACGGGGTGTCAGCATCATGTTGTGACTGGGCGCTTTGCTGTAGGGGAGACTGGTGCACTTCTCAAAATAGATGTTATCTTTAGGAAGGGAAATTATGTGGATATATCGAAGCAACATCTCAAGACATCAGCCAGAAAGTGAAAGCTTGGTTGCAATTGGCTTTTCCAAATGGGCAGTGACCCCAAGCATACTTCCAAGTTGTGGCAAAATAGCCTAAGGACAACAAAGTCGAGGTATTGGAGTTGCCATCACAAGGAAAGCCCTGACCTCAGTCCAATAGAAAGTTTGTGGGCAGAACTGGAAAAGCGTGTGCAAGCAAGGAGGCCTACAAACCTCTCTTGGTTACACCAGTTATGTCAGTAAGAATGGGACAAGATTCCAGTAACTTATTGTTAAAATCTTCTGGAAGTCTACCCAAAGCGTTTGACTTAAGTTAAACAATTTAAAGGCAATGCTGCCAAATACTAACCTAGTGTGTGTAAACTTCTGACCCACTGGGAACGTGATAAAAGAAATAAAAGCGGGGGGGGAAATCAACATTTTTTAGTGTGAAATGTCAAAATAACAGTAAAGTAGTGATCCTAACTGACTTAAGACAGGTAATGTTTACAAGGAATTAATGTCAGGGATTGTGACCAACTCTGTTTAAATGTTTGGCTAAGGTGTGTACACAAACTTTCACTGTATTACCTTTAATGTACACTCACTGGCCACTTTATTAGGTACACCTGGCTAGTACCGGGTTGGACCCCCTTTTGCCTTCAGAACTGCCTTAATTCTTCGTGGCATAGACTCAACAAGGTGCTGGAAACATTCCTCAGAGATATTGGTCCATATTGACATGATACCATCACTCAGTTGCTGCAGATTTATCGGCTGCACATCCATGATGCGAATCTCTCGTTCCACCACATCCCAAAGGTGCTCTATTGGATTGAGATCTGGTGACTGTGGAGGCCATTTGAGTACAGTGTCATGTTCAAGAAACCAGTTTGAGAGGATTTGAGCTTTGTGACATGGCGCGTTATACTACTGGAAGTAGCCATCAGAAGAGGGGTACACTGTGGTCATAAAGGGATGGACATGGTCAGCAACAATACTCAGGTAAGCTGTGGTGTTTAAACGATATTCAACTGGTACTAAGGGGCCCAAAGTATGCCAAGAAAATATCCCCCACACCATTACACCAACACCACCAGCTTGAACCGTTGATACGAGGCAGGATGGAGCCATGCTATCATGCTGCTTACGCCAAATTCTGACCCTACCGTCCGAATGTCGCAGCAGAAATCGAGACTCATCAGACCAGGCAACATTTTTCCAATACCATAATCACCTTTCTTCCCCATTCTGATGCTCTGTTTGAACTTCACCATGTCATCTTGATCATGTCTACATGCCTAAATGCATTGAGTTGCTGCCACATGATTGGCTGATTAGATACAGTATTTGCGTTAACGAACAGTTGAACAGGTGTACCTAATAAAGTGGCCAGTAAGTGTATGTCTGCGTTGACATGCGATTTGCATGTATTTTTTGCCCCCTCTGTTTTATTCATCTACAGAAAAATTGCAAAAGCAATTGTTGGCCAAGATAGGAGATACTGCTTAACTGTTTTTAGAACAATGTACAGCGCTGTTTGTTTTGTGCTGCATGCAACATGATTTAAAAAGTAAGCTGCCTTGTGTGTGAAAATGTTGGACCACAGTATGGGTATTGGAACTCTTTCTCACACACACACACACACACACACACACACACACACACACACAGTGCACTGGTTAAGCTATTATTTATTTATCTCCACCACTAATGTTAGAGACCCCCACATAGCTCAGATTATAACTGAAACCCTGTGAAAGTGAATACATATTTTTCTTCGCGCCAAATAATTTTTTGTATCATATGCGGAAAAAAACTGTTGTACTGTACAGCCCTGGTTATCTAAATGTTGTTGCAGCTCTTTGAGATTGTTTTGCAATGTAAAGCGCATTACAAATTAAATGTATTATCATTTCTTTTATATTAAAGGCCTTTACACATCGAGGGTGTAACGAATAAACAACACAAAAATGCTAATTTCCATCCATCCATCCATTTTCCGCCGCTTATCCGGGGCCGGGTCGCGGTGGCAGCAGGCTCAGCAGGTAATTCCAGCCGTCCCTATCCCCAGCAACGCTTTCCAGATCCTCCTGGAGGATCCTGAGGTGTTCCCAGGCCAGACGAGATATATAATCCCGCCAGCGTGTTCTGGGTCTACCCTGGGGTCTCCTACCAGTAGGGCGTGCCCGGAAAACCTCCAATGGGAGGCGCCCAGGAGGCATCCTAATCAGATGCCGAACCACCTCATCTGGCTCCTTTCGACGCGAAGGAGCAGCGGCTCTACTCTGAGCTCCGGATGACCGAGCTCTTTACCCTATCCCTAAGGCTGAGCCCAGCCACCCTACGGAGGAAACACATTTCAGCCGCTTGTACTCGCGATCTTATTCTTTCGGTCACTACCCAAAGCT
>JAVQIZ010010191.1:0-15014 GCA_036023535.2 Galaxias brevipinnis | reverse complement strand
TCTCTCTCGCTCTCTTTTTCTCTCTCTCGCTCTCTTTTATGGTTTATGGTCTATTTGGTTGTACGGAACCAATACTGTGTGAGTGTGACATAAAATAGTAGACATGTTGCGTGCTGATGATACTATACCACTATACCGTAGAAAGAGTTGCATGTGTGTTGTGGCTAGACAATTTGGGGAAGGAAAGGTGGGGATCTTAAAGCCTTTCGGCTATGCTTTTGGAGCTATCCTTGGTGCTGAATTGAGTTCCACCGTCGTTGAGCTGGATAGCTGGAGTAAACATCCGTTAACAAAGCTGCCTGAAAGTAAACCTTTAGACACAGCTGAGGAAGGGAGCGGAAGATGCAGGCAGGGGGATATCAAATTGTATTGTGATTAAGGGGAGCAAACCGGCCTCCTGTTTGCTCTATATGGGTAACTGTTAAGGTAAAATTGCATAAGAGTCACTCAACAGGAACTTGTGTACATGCAGCTGGGTCTGTGTGTGTTTGTGTGTGTTTGTGTGTGTGTGTGTGTGTGTGTGTGTTTGGGGGGGAGGGGGGGTGGCAGATAGCAAACTTTATCACTAACACAGGATGCTAATCTTAACTTCATGGGACACTGTAAGTAGTTCATCCCCACTCTACAGCGGGTTTGGTAATAGCTGACAGAAGATTAATAGAGATTAGTGAAAACCAGGTTATATTTTCGTCTGAATATTGGGTCAGTTTTTCTTTGGAAATTCAAAAGGTTCACACCTGGTTTGTCTTTAATATGTATATACTTGTGAAATGGATGGAGCTGTGAGTACAATGGCAGTATTTATTTAGCATCAATCAATAGGAATGTGCACAGTGATTGACATACTGGCCACACAGGCCTTGACTCATAGTTCAGGCAGGGTCTCACACAGACATTAATTAGCTGTTCTCTGCCATCTCCTGCCATTCTGGCTTTCAATATTAGATTTAACAGCTATCAGATTTGTAATATGTCAGTTCTCTACACCAGACCGGTCAGATAAAATTTTACAAAAATCTAACAATTTAATATTTTATAACCAGATCAGGACATGGCAATATGTTGTGTTTTTTTGCCATTAAGGCTACATTATTCCAAAGAAATATGATAGTCTGACTTAATGATCAATAAATCAAACATGGGTTTTAACCATTATTTATCCAGGTGAGGTTAGCTGATAATGTAGTTAATATATATATATTGTGATTAATTACCTATAGGAACTAGCTTAAGAGGAGGGCACTCACTGGGGAGTTGTTAGGTCTACCAGAGTCCTGTGCCGTTGTCGACCTGTGCAGCTCCGCCTGGAAAATTCCGGGTTAGAGCACTGTCTTTAGGGGAAGGGATTGTGGTGGAAGAGAAAGTGATGTCAGCCACCAGCTCAGTTGTCCATTCACATCCAGATCTACATTCACTTTCTGTTGATTGGCATGCTGACTTCTAATTGATATACGTACAAATGTGTTTTGATCATCTCCTACCAAACGCTCCCCTTGAGTTAGTTACAAAATCTGTCGTCAAGGCAACCCCCTTTAATGCAGCCTGATATGTTTTTTAGTGATCAGATTAATCATAGTGGGAGTCTTCTGAGATTTTGACCCCGCACTGGTGGGTGTGTTAACTACATCTCCTCTTCTGACCTTTTAAGGCCAGTATACAATATATTCAATATTTCTTACACTGTCTCTCTCTGACTGACCTATTGTTGTTTGTTGCACTTGTCTCTCTTCTCCGCTCTCGCTTGTTTTGTTAGAGGCTGACCTGTCTTTTGTTCATATAAGGTGGTGGCTAGGTGCTAGGGGAGGTTTGTGAGAAAGAACAACGTGGGAAGGTGATAGCAGTTTGGCACAGAGAGAGAGGGGGGAGGGGTGGAGGAGGTGAAGCTAGTGTTCTCTTCTTTTCAGAGAAGACAGGGGTGTTTGACAACCTGTGAAAAAAGGAGGCAATGTGACAATGGTGGGTCTGAAGGGCAGCTAGGCTGTTTCTTTTCTCCAATGCAGAGGAACACACACTGCTAGCTATGCATATGTTTAATTTGTGTCTTGTTTGAAAGTAGGATCTTTGAAATACCCAGTCATCCTTTTTTATTTGACTGTATCACAGGATTCTAGTTATTCAGGCAAATTAAAGCTACTTAAGAAAACCATCATAACAATTACAAAAATATCACATGTAACCCAAGATAATGCTGAAAACCTGTGCAATCAATCCAAGAATCACTGTTAAAAATGGACGTTACATTGAATGCTGCTGCTCACAGAGGTAACGGTTCATATTGTTATTGATAAAATGTAATTAGCATGCAAAGGCATGTGTGTATGTGTACAATGCAGAATTTATTTCTGGTCGGTAAGTATGTGTGTGTGTGTGTGTGTGTGTGTGTGTGTGTGTGTGTGTGTGTGTGTGTGTGTGTGTGGTGTGTGTGTGTGTGTGTGTGTGTGTGTGTGTGTGTGTTTGTTCGTCTATGTGTGCCTCGTCTGAATGCGGGTTCTCCTTACACTAGTCCACGTCACAGGGAAGCAGCGCACCGACTAATGATTTTGGTCTTCCCAAAATGGACACCCCCATAGCCTGTTTGGTTTCAACCTCATAAAAGCTGTACTACACTGAAGTGCTAGTGTCGTACTTTCTATCCTGGTGTCACGGTTTGTGGCTGTACTAGTTGTAGTGGCACGCTTATTAAACCGGATGCGGTTTGCATAGTTGTTGTGAACACTAGAGGGTGTGATCCTTATGGGCTAGTTCAGGCTGACCTCAAGGCATCCTCCGAAGATTGTATCTCCATTTGAGTCTCCTCTTGTTTGCTTTTTACAGAGCCCACGTTACATTGCAAAAGTGAAATTGATCCTGGTCCTGCTGTTATGGCCTATACTGAATGTCAATGGGTTTCCATGCATGGTGGATGATATATCTATTTATCAGATGTGTTACTGCTTTTTGGCACCAAAACATTTAAACAGTAGAATTGAAAAGGTTTACATTTGGAGGTCCCTAATGCATATAATTGTTAACGGTGTAGTGGATTTGTTTTGTGGATAAGGTCATTAACGTGTGGGTCTCTCTGTGTGTATGTAGCCTATACTTATTAATAGTGAGATTCTAGAACAGATGGCGTAGAACACATGTAACCGGACAGACTGCCTGGGATTTCCCCACATTTCCCAGGCCTTTTATTCAGGGTTGGGTAGGAATAGGGAATATATTCAGAGTATACTTACTTTACAGCTTAATGATTCTGCCTTGTCAAAGAACCACGCAGTAATTTCCGACGCGTAGGAGAGCGGAGAATACATAAAAAAGTGTATCCTTGTTTTCAGAGGGGCAACATCATGAATGTTTAATGTTTAGAATTAAATGGAAATGGAATGCCTGGGTAATTCTGTTCCGGAATCAGACCCATACATCACCCTGGTGCCGGTTTCTATAATGGAGGGTCTATAGAAAACAACACCAACCCGTTCGTTGTCTCTCTCTCTGTGTCCACAGGTGACCTCCCGTAGAGGACAGCAGCTCTCTCTGTGGGGTTTATGGAAACCTGACCTCCCATTGGTGGAGAAGGTGAGTGGTGTCTTCTCCTCTCCTCACTTGCTTAGCGATAGTCGTTAAACAGATTTTGGTTTTGGCTGAAGTGATCTCTAAATGATTGTTCTCTTTCTGCTTGTGTATCATCTTCCTAAATAGTGTTTCTGTTAGAATAACTAAACGCACACTAGGAACATCAGCAATTTTTCTCAAGCTTTGGTAGAGTTTACCGGAGATGGACACTTTAGACACTGAAGAGTACAGTAGACAGTAGACACTCAGGAGTACAGTAGACACGGAGGAGTACAGTAGACACTCAGGAGTACAGTAGACACGGAGGAGTACAGTAGACAGTAGACACTGAGGAGAAAAGCCAGTAATCCCATCTAACAACACTATACTGAGCTACTGTTTAGTTATGTTGCAAAATGGTCTGACATTGTGTCGATGAAGACAATGTTTAAAGTTTATTGAGATAGTTGGCTGAGCTAGTTTGGAGTATGTATCTTCCACAGGGACTGTTAAGCCGCATTGTGTCTCAGCAGGCCTTCTTAAACTGATATCAGATCATTAGGAGTTTGTCATTGTACTAGCTGTGCTTTTCACCAGAATTAGGAATTCAGAATCCGAATTTTTTGATCTCCCCGACCCCAAGGAGAGCACAACACCTTCAGAGATTGAAATAATCCTGGAATCATTGTCGTCTATTTCCCGGGGTGGAGTGTGCGGAGAAGCAGAGGAGGAGGAGAGGCTGTATGGAGATCACAGACAGTTGTTTGCATACCTTCTGCAGCCGCACATCATCAGCGTGTGTTACACCCCCCCTCTCCGTTCCACAGACAAGGGGTCCATAGTCGATGTGTGGCCTATGGCGAAAGACAGGCAGCAGGGACTTGTTCTGCACACTGTCACATGCAGGCATGTTGATCTATGAAACCAATATGAGGCGACTGAACCATTGATTCCGACCGCCCAGGTTCCAATTTCCAGTGCTCTTCAGTCTATGTCCACGAAGAGGGTCAAACAGGTCTACCCAAGAGCTTATTCATTACTTTCCCAACTCAATTTTCCCAAAGACTAAACGATAGTGTCCCTCTCCATGTCTTGCTTCATCCAGAGTTGATTTGTCAACAGGATATTGTGTGTCATATAATAGCACAATCAATTCTTTTCACCAAAACGGCTCTGCTGCGACTGAAAGCACTGGTTTAGTTTATCATCTCTTGGATTCTGTAGGCAATATTGAGCTTGACCATCTCTTTTGTTGTTGTCTTAGGTTAAAATGAAAAGAGCTTGATGCTTATGTGGACTGTGATCTTTTATAGTTTTCTTCTCTGAGATAGTTTGGCAAATTTTAGGGGTATTTGTTATTGGCACATTGATGATGCCATAATTTAATTTGCATGCCCATCTTTAGGACCGCTATACAGTATGTGTCAGTTAAGAATTAGCATCATCAATTGGGGAGTATATTAGCTGTTGGATGTTGACGCTGCAAAGATTTGATGTCTATCAGCGGTTTCATTTGATTTGTCTTTGCAGATTCATTTATTTGTCTTGACCATTACTGTTGTTTTTGTTTACACATACAAACGGTTGGTAAGAGGGAGGAAACAAAATGGAGTTTCCTTGTGTAAGAAATGCAGAGGATTTCCCCGTGCAGCTATACTCTCCCTCCACCCTATCGCGCTAATTCAGAAGCACATCCATTCTCGCACAGCCACAGACGCCCTCACGTGCACATGCACACGTAGATGTGTTGCCTTTGAAGAGACCCCATCAGTATGCAGCGCAGTGTCAGCCAGCTAAACGGGAAGACGGCAGAAAGCTGGCTGGTGGGTTTGAAGAGCATCGCTCCCCTGATTTACCAACGCCTCTCCTCTCCTCCCCCTCCCATCCCCCTCTCCCACTCTCTTCACTGGTTGAAAGAAAAAAACTGGAACGCAGCCGAGAGCCGCGATGAGTGCCTCCATTCTCTTGTGTCCCTCTCTCTCTCTCTCACCCTCTCCCGGTCCGGAGCTGGCAACCATTGCTGCAGCTCATTCCTTCCAACACAAAATATGTCCATTGTGTCTCCCTCCCCCTCCTACTCCCCCGTCATCTTTTTTTCTTCCCCCTCCCCCCTTTTGGGCTCTTTCCCTTTCCTCTCTTCTTACGCACACTCACTGTCACCGGGAGGCTTGGCAGTTACATAAGCACTGCAGCAGCTCTGAGTGGACACTGTGTTAAATCAAGGCTGGGATCGAGTTGCTGGTGCCGTTGAGGGGGCAATGGTGGATGTGTGTGAGAGGGGTTGATTGCGCGTATCGGCACACCAGTGTTGCACTCTTTTGTTTGAGCTTTAGTGTGTCTGCGTGTGAGAGAAAGAGAGAGGAAGAGAGTGGGTGGAGTGTGGTGTTGCGTGTGGTTTGTGTGTGTGTGTGTGTGTGTGTGCGCGCGTGGTGTTCGCTGGTGCTCCTTTCATTTTATGAACAAAGCCAAGCCCCTAGTGCACCATGAAATGTATGTTCCGCCTTGCGATCAACCCTTAGTCTTAACGTTTCCTTTCCAAGCTGTCTCGCTCTGTTGATCTATATGGTCACTTTGGAGATGTGTTAAATGGTAAGGCAATTAGCCTACCTTAATTAAAGTCACACATTAATGGTGGTTTTGCCGTGAGGTTTAGAGCAGATGTAATAATGTAATACTGTTCTGCATTGACCTTTATTCGATCAATGAGAAGACATCTAGTTTGGTATTGTAGTGGCTTGGTCAGTGTTACTTAACAGAGCACGTCGTGTAGCTGTAGAACCGTCTCTCTCTGACTGTAACTGGCTTCATTGAACATCTGATTCTAGTGTGTAGTTTATTCCATACTTCTTATTGAGTCAGTGTTAATGAAGATTCTGACCTGTGCTCTGCGATGTGTATCGGAGAGTTTGTTTGTGTGTCTGTGTGTGTGCGAACACGTGCATGTGCTTGTGTACTCTGACTGTGCATAAAGTGCATGTGAGGAGGATGAGGCCGTGTCCCGCTGTTGGTCTGTTGGCTGCTGCATATGACTAGCATCCTGGCTTCTTACTCCCTGCCTAACACCACTAGCTTCTCTACCCTAGCCACTGGAAGCACACCTTTCTTAACAGCCCAGCAAGTTAAGATTTGTTGAATCAGGTGTTTTGTTGCTTTGTGAGAATAGAACTAAGGGATCCAAACAGCTTGAGGAATCTCCCCCCTGTAAGAGGAGGGGAAATTGATCCAGGGGGAATGGACCTTTTCCTCCCCGAGTCTCTGCTGAGAAGGGGGATTCTCGGTCGGAGAGCTGAGCCATGCTGGGTTAGTCGTGATTCACGCAGCCAGCAGAGAGATAGATCGACTGCAGGGGTGCGGAGCGTGTGGGTGGGGGGTGGGGGTGGGGGGGGGTGGTCACATTCAATGAGAGACACGATTGATGACGGACATGGGCCAACATGTAAATTGGCCCTGTGAGAGCTAGCACCTGCTCAAACCAAGTCAATTACATCATGTGTGCCAAAGCGATTTGTTTCTTGTGGTGGTTATTTATATATTTTTTTTGTTGCTTATGTTTATGTCAGGGGAAATGGAAGGAAACAGCATCCCCATAAATGTTTAGAACATTAAGAGTCCTCTTCGTCATTGCAAGACTGTGCATCTGCAAAGAGTGTTTCTATGTTCTGAAATGA
The DNA here is from genome assembly GCA_036023535.2 of Galaxias brevipinnis. NCBI lineage: Eukaryota > Metazoa > Chordata > Actinopteri > Galaxiiformes > Galaxiidae > Galaxias > Galaxias brevipinnis. Next base: position 7,812 of record JAVQIZ010010191.1, on the reverse strand, counting down.
TAATAATCTCTGTGCGTGCGTATGTTTGTGTGTGTCTGTTCTAGAGGTGTTTATACATTGTTACACATGTTGCTGAGGGCACCACATAAACAAAAAAAACATTCCGACATCTAAGAAATAGATACAACAATTCAGCCCTACTACAATATGTTATGTGCCTTAATGAACCACAACGGTGGATTTCAGTAACAGCATGCTGCTAGTGTGGAGGGCGCATAGCCCCCCCTCATTCTCCACCTACACACAGTCTTGGGAAAGTATCCCACACACACATGCTGCAGCTGCTGTACATTCAGCTCCGTTCCTCTCTGCGTCTGTTTAGCCTCAGACGACGTCAGTCTCTCTTGGTGCAGGAATGGAGGGTTATGAATGGGATTGCGTTCTGGAATGGGTAGCGTAACGCTGCTGACACGGTGTAGTGAACGGTAACGCTTACGGAGCAGGTAAGATAGGGCAAAGAGAATGTCCTCTACTCTATTCACTGGCACGCTGTCTGTTCTGAGAACGAACTAGAACATTCCTTTTAGACAGAAGCCAATCATTGCGTTTCGTTTGCTTGGTTAGCAGGTAGCCCCCTCTCAAGGAGAGGCGGAGAGAGAGGCCATTGTTTTGATTTTTTTTTTCTTTCAGGCGGCCGCTGCAGACTCCCTTATCTGGATCGACACGTCAGCCCTGATTTGGCTCTCTCGTTCCACGCCCCGGCGAGCAGTGCACAGGGGCCCCACGATGGGCCGCGTTCAGCAGATTAACACACCACAACCCTCCCCTCGCCATCGCCACTCTCCCTCCCTCGGCCCCTCTCACCGTCTCTCTCTCTCTCTCTCTCTCTCTCTCTCTCTCTCTCTCTCTCTTTCTTTCTCTCTCTCTGTCTTTTGCTTTTCCCCCCCCTCTTTCTCTTCCTCTCAGAGATTCAAGCCCCGGTGGCTTCAGTCCACACAATAATCCCTCTCTCTTCCATTCTCATCCCTCTATCCGATTGTCATAAACACTATCATTGTACTCCTCCCTCCCTTCCCTGTTTTAGATGACAAGTGCTCATCTTTAGCAGATATGGATACACATTAGGGATTCACATGGAGACCTGACTCCGGAGTGATGTCACGCCACCGCCTGTCACTCTCTCCTGATTAATCAGTGTAATAGCCAGCATCCCACCCTCATCTCATCCGCCGTGACCCCTGTGCTAGCGTCGGTCCCGTGGCTTGGGTTAGCAATAGGGCTGGCTCACTGGGCGTCTTCGGAGCGGCCGGTCGGTAGCACAAGGCTGCGCTGTCTCCTGGCAACAGGCTGTTTGTTCTCAGCCGCACCCCAAGATGAATCAATGTCTCTGTCCGTTCTAACCCCGCGGTAACTCTCCCCTCGTACTCTTTATTCTGATCACTCACTTTCTGTCTGACTGACTGAATAAATGACTGACTGACTGACTGGCTGACTGACTGACGGACTGACTGGCTGACTGACTCTCTGAGTGACTCACTGAAGACTGACTGACTGGCTGACTGACCGGTTAGGTTGTGGGCTGCCTGTGTCCTCACAGCATCCTGGGCCTGCAGCCATCCTCCTTCCAGTATCGTCTCCTCCCCCTGTCTCTATCCTTGAGAAATAGACCCCCTCCCCTCTCTCTCTCTCTCTATGTCTTTCTCCCTTTCTCCCCACGTCTCTTCTCTCTTTCTCTCTCACTGTCTTTATTTGTTCTTTCTCTCTCTATTGAGAATGTTATTAATTTTTCCATCCCCACACCCTAGTTGTCCAAACATATCTAATGAAACAACAACCAATACAGACCAGTGCCATGGTGTCGACATTGACAATTAGATCTATATTACAGAACACCTGTCTCAATGACCCATCTAGGTGATTTGGAAATCTTTGTATAAACCTCCTCTCAGGTTAGTCGAGGGACGGGGGGAAGGTAATGCCTGGGCGAGTAAAGTTAGAATCGCGCTCTGAAATCTGCTTACGGTAATAGGTTTATCCAATTGTTGTGGTTCACTGTCAAGGCTTGAGGGGACTGGTCATTTTACAGTAAACTTCTGATTACTGCTGTTGGAGATTTGAAATTGGGGTATCCAATGACCACCCCGGTCCTTGATATTTCAGTGAAATCAAGAACTCCATAAATTTTTGGCCACCTGCTACCGTGATCATGTTTGGCATGTGTAGACACACACCATTTCCCTTCCACACATAAACAGAAATATTTGCAATTTACAATTGTCTATTAACCACATCAATAGACTTTGCGTGAATGTAGCTTCAGAAACTTAATACATTACTTTGTTCAAACTCATGCCCTCTTTTCTGTCTCTTCCTGCCAGCTCCCTCCCCCTCTAAGCTATTCATGAGGCACAGAGCAGGATTATCCCTCAACCATTGAAACTCACTGGTTTGTTCACGCCACGGCGAATCTGGACACTACCACAAACTGAAAACAAAGTTTCTGATTTCTCGTAACATAACTACAAAAAAAAAGTGTGGGATCAGGACTGCAAAATAAGATGAGAGAGTAGAACGCCTCTGGATATAATTTATTAACGTCTTTCTCATTTGTCATTATGATTTCCATCGAGGTAAGCCTATGTAAATGACAGTGGGTCTTTGCTAAAGGCCCTGGCGGCTTTGGTTATTCTTGTTGCTTCTTGTGTGTAGATTAATTTAGTCTTGATATCTTAATTATGAATTCCCTAAAGCATGTAATCAGGCTTGCATAATCCATGCACAGTTAATATTTGAAGGCTTTCACTGTAAGTTAGGATGTAATTATTCTCATAAAAAATGTTTCAATGTCATACGTGTGACCTATAGAAACTTAAATCACATCATTTAATCAACATTTAAAAGTGTTATTCTAAACATTTATTTAAATGCAATGTTAACGTTTTTTATTTTTTAAAAAGCCTGCTGCTTTAACTGCAAAAACAAATATTTTTGATTAGATTAATGTCCAATCTAATGATTAAATCTAACATGTCCTAATTGTAGCCTATTATAACACCTGGGTAGGGTGTTATCAGTAGGCGTTTTAAACGACTTAGACTTCAAGCAGACGGCCTGACAGAGTGAACACACTCTTGCTTAAATAAAAGCATCTCTCACTTTACCTAAATAGAAATAACAATGTAAAACTGCCCCAATAGTCTCTCTCACTCCTGCCATGCTGGTTGAATGTGCTGATGGAAAATGTAGTCCTCATTCTGGCAGCCATTTTGATAAGCAGCTTCTCAATATGCCACATCGAATTCGATTTCATAGCTGAATGATGCAAAGCTTTGACCAAGTGTCTGTGTTTGTGTGTGTTGTGTCTGATGTGGATTGACCCAAATGACTGCTGCAGCAGGGACTTCGCAAGACATACTGCTCTGCAACACTAATCCCTATATGAGGAATGCAGAATAACCTAGTGGCCTAGTGCTACAGCAGATCTTCCTCTGGTTAAACATAACATCCATAACCATTTTGTGAGCTATCTGTAAGGACTTAACACAGGAATGTATCGTTTAAGTTCCAACTGATGTAAGGTATGTGAGTCAACTCACGTCCAGTGTACCGGTGAAATAGTGTCAAGATTGATTTATGTGACACAAACGGCATGAGCACATTTTAAAACAGGGTTATAAAGACGTGCATGCTAGGATTTGGGAGGTTGACAATATGTCAATCAAAATATATTGTATCTGTGTCAGGTGTAATGCAGAGACTAGCTAGAGAGGTAGAGCAGACTGCAGCCATATGCCACGCTGTCTTTGTCGTGAGGTCAGACCCTGCTGTCTTGCAGGGGCTTATCCAGCTTTAATGTCAGTGGGCCTCTTAGCAGAGGATACAGAAGCTAATTGGAGGGTCAGGGTGACGGACAGGTGGAAAGCCCTATGCTTCTACTGAGATTAACATTGGAGTATGAATAATGGGTGTAACATTACCTGCTCGTCGGGAGCATACCATACCTAGCCCCTTTTGCAGACCGTCCTGAATGAGAACTGAACAGTTTGAAATTGAGGTTACTCAACCCAATAACTAAGAAGTTTTTTTGCCAAGCTTACAATATTGTTTTTCTTAGGGCCTTAGCTGCTATACATGTATTACATTTCATAGTTTCAGAGTGCTTTCTTGTAGCTGATAAGACATGGTATAATTACTAGAAAGGTGAAAGGAAATTAAGCTCCTAAGGCGGTTATTGGACTGAAAAGGAGACCATTTGATGGAGTTCAGGTGAAAAAGTGTCTGAAACCCAGCACAATTTAGCAACATCTGCATCTTGACCACAAGACAAAAATGTTTTTGCATTTCTAGCTAAACTGCATGCTGTCTATATGATACATATAGGTACCACTTTGTTTGACCATCAAGGTCTTTAAGGAGCCTAAGGAGACACACATTTTGTGTTAAACCCATTTTCGATCTTTTGGTTTGTTTTTCATCAGATACCGATGTTGTATTTTAACATAGTATCGTCATTTAGCATTTCGATCAAACAGCAGAATGTCAAATGAGTTGAGAAAATGACTCACTCTTGTCACTGGGGGACCTTTGTTCAAAATGCTTACTTAATTTAGCCTCAACAACAACATACAGTATATCGTTGTAGAAAATCAGTGAAGTATCCCTTTAATGTTGTTGCGACTCAGAGCATACAGAGGGTAGACATCAGGTATCTTCATTTATAAGTCTGGAGTTCTCTATTTTTCTTTCTCTCTCTCTCGTTTCCTCTTTCTCATTCTCTCGCTCTCGTCACAGCGCTTGTAAAAGGAACGATTGTGTTATTTCCGTACCCGTCGCTATTTGCGCCTCGTCTGTGATGCTCACACAGCCAGCCTTTCAATGGCAAGGTTGGAATAAATAAATAAAGAGAGAGGTTACTTCAGTGCTCGCTGTGTGTGGAAGAGCCTTGAGGTCTCCGTGATATCAAACTGCAGCCACTTCATAGCCCTTTATCCTTGCTGTGAAACAAAATGGCCCATGCATCTGGTTTTATACCACATTATAATGTCTTTGTACATACTGAATTAACTATCACACCCTCATGATCCTGTCTCTCCCACAACCCTTCATTTGCTGCCCCCCCCCCCCCACCCCCGCCCCCCCCACCGCAACCCCACAGTCCCACCTGTTCAGCTGTTGGGTGGGGGACAGTAACGTGACGGGACGCGCTCAGCTCACTCCGGCCATGCTTCCCCGAGTCACAACTCATCACACACACGGGGGACAGGGTGTTCTAGCAGGACCCGATTCAGATGAGCAGCCTCCTCGTTTGAAACATCGCAGCTCTCCCCAGGTCTCCTGCTGCAGTGTGTGGGGGTGGGGGGACACCAACTGGTCCGGTTCGTCTTGGTAAAAGCCTGGGCGGACATGTTGGTCCGTTGGGTGACACAGACTAGATGCATTAGTGCTGGAGTGTAAAGGGCACCTTTTCTCTGTGTGTCAAGTCAGTGCAACTTGGGGCCGGTTTCCCAGACATAGATTAAGCCTAGTGCTAGACTAAATGTTTCTGTCAATTGAGATTCTCCATTGAAAATGTTTTGAAGACTAGGACGTGGCTTAATCTATCTCCGGGAAACCAGATGTTTAGATTCACCCTGAGCTACCTCCTCATTTAGTGAGTGTGATGTTGGTCATCGCTGATCGGTTCACTAAGTTATTCCTTGATGCTACATGCTGTTGTCGCAACCACAGAGTCAGCACAGGGCATGGCAGAGTGTGTGGTCTGTCATCACTTTATCACTTTATAACATTTACTCGCTTACAAGAGATCCTGAAGCATTCAACGCAACTTTTATGACTGTTTCAGTAAAACTAATATTCGAATTATGTCACTTGCCCACCCCTACTCTTGTTCTGCCATTCTTAAACTGTTATTTGTTCGCTGAGTTAATTGGTAACTACTCATTGAACATGCAACGCCACCTTGCGCAACTTACCCCAGTTCTATCAGGTAAGGTACGCCTGTACTTGTTTAACAGAATGAGAACATCATAGCGTAGGTAAATAAGTTCCTATTACGGCGGAGTGGGTGTCGCCCCGCGGGCTGTACGTGTCAGCGGCCTCCACAGTCAAGTCTGCTGCTAATGAAGAGTTCATCGGGACAGGGAAGACATTAGTCATGAGAGGCCAAATGGATTAGGTTTCAATTAGAGCTCAATGCTAGAATATAGCGCCGTCTCCCAGTCTGTGCCGTCCGTACCCTTGGTGGTGGAATATCGACCGGCTCTCAGAGGGATGGATACGGATCGTCTCAGATCCTGGAGGAAATCCAGGAGCATCTATCTTTTATAGGAGACTGCGGAAGGGGGGGGTTTTACAAAGTAGTGGGTGTTTTTAATCGCGTCATTAGAGGACACCGAGGGTTGTGTGTATCATTCAGTGGCAATGTGGGAGGAGGATACAGACTGACTCGGATGTTATCTGTTAACCGGATACTGTTTGAAAATGACATTGAGAAAGAGGTTTGTGTGTGTGTGTGTGTGTGGTGGGGGTGGGGGGGGTTGGGGTCTGGATAAGTGGGTGCACCAAACCTTTAGATGGAATGGGCCAGGGGTTCCCGCTGTGCTAGGATTCAGGGTCAGAGCTCTCTGATGACAGTGATGTCAGCCTCCCTGTGGTGTCGTTGCTCTCTTTTTCTAGGGCACACCGGCGTAAAATGCCCTTTCCACTCCCGGGGGGCCACAGTGGAGCGGGGGCTATTTTTATCTCCTTATTAGAGATGTCTCAAATAAAAAACCTCTAAAGACGGTTGGCTTCCGTTTCTGAGTTGCCGGGCAAAAAACAAACACTTAGTTCTTGCAGTAAAAAAAAACACAACTGAGACTAATCTACTGGGCTAAGTAGGAATAATTTGTGCCTCGTAAATTATATTGTGTATAGAACTGTCTGCCATATATGTTTTTTTTCTTTTTTCTATAGGCCTGGGTATTTTGTAGTAGTAACCATCTGACACTTGGTGCCCCTAACCCTCTTTCTCTCTCTGTCTTTTTCAGTGCATGAAGATCCCAGCTTCGCTGCAGACACGTGTAGTTTTTAGCGTGCTTTGCTTCAACCAGGACAATGTCCGTCTCCTACGATGAAACCGTTGGTGGTGCTGAAGAGGCCATGGACAGCTTTTGGGAGGTACAGAGACGCCTTCACTCTCACTCCTAGAGCATTGAAGTCTAGGCCTATTTGCAATAGAGTTAAACTAGTGGGGGGGTTTTGCCCCAAAGGGGCTATTTTTATCTCGACAGAGCTCATGTCGAAACAGACTCCAAAGTCCTGCAACGAGGCATCAGAGGATGCCACTGACCTATTTGTTGTCCCACAAAAAAACAAAAAACAAAAAGAGCTCTCTAATTACTCTTAATGAATTCCATCAGCACAGAGTGCCCTTTGTGTTCCCAGTTATAAGGAGCACAGAAAATGACAGAGGCTCTCAGTTAGCAGGGCCTCTGAGAAGACCTTTCAGCCCCAAAGCACCTGCTTAGTAGCATCTCCAAATGGCCGAAAAAAAGCTCTAGCCTGGAAGCTAGAAGGCCGATCCTGATAAAGGGCCATGGTTTGTCTGACAAGAAAAAAAGGAAAAGTAAATAGAAATGTAAAAGCTACATGATGTCATGCTACATCGACCTGTGCCTTGTCAATTGCCACACCTACTGTTAATACAGTACACGTCATGCAGAACATAAAGCTTGTGTGTGTGAGTGTGTGTGTGTGTGTATGTGTGTGTATATGTGTGTGTGTGTGTGTGTGTGTGTGTGTGTGTATATGTGTGTGTGTGTGTGTGTGTGTGTGTGTGTGTGTGTGTGTGTGTACGTTTTGTGTGTATTTCAACATAATCTATAAACACAG
>JAVQIZ010010182.1:0-20554 GCA_036023535.2 Galaxias brevipinnis | reverse complement strand
GCGACCCTGCATAGGATAAGTGGTATAGTTAATGGAATGAATGGATGGATGCTTTACTTTTGAGAACCAATTGCACTGAGCAATGTGTGTGTTTAGGTTCGCACAACATATTTCTGTGTGTGTGTGTGTTTGTGTGTGCGTGTTTTCAGACCTAGCCAGAGAAGTGCCATAAAACAGTCTCAGTCAGGAGACGTGTGTCTGGATGGCCACCGAGCCAAAGGCAGACGCACTCTCCAGAGGGGACAGTCAGAAGACGTGCCCTACTATTCCAAACCTCAGGTACGCTAACCTTACAGCACCATGATAACATGCTGCTGTATCATAACATGTAGTGTATAGAACAACCTGTTGACTGTTATGCTAACATGCTACACCCCAAAGCCAGTGCGCATGTTAGTCACACAGACTGTGTCGTTGTGTGCGCTGCCATGCGTACCTGTGTGTCGTCACAGGAACCGGTGGAGATGCGTCAGGTGGACACTGGGTCGGACAGTGACGGCCACCCGGGTCTGGAGGGCCATGCCAGAGCAGCCTCCATGCCCAGGCTCAACGCTGAGTACTACGTAAGCCCACCATCGCAAACCAACCCCACTCCACCCAAACCACTCTCTCTAGATAGATACTGTCCTCTCTTTCTATATGTCTCTCTCTCCTTCTCACTCCCTCTCTCTCGCTCTCTCTCGCTCTCTCGATCTCTTTGTCTCTCTCTCGCTCTCTCCTTCTCTCTCTCTCTCTCTCTCTCTCTCTTTCTCTTTCTCTCTCTCTCTCTCTCTCTCTCTCTCTCGCTCTCTCTCTCTCTCTCTCTCTCTCTCACACACACACACACACACACACACACACACACACATATCACTAGTCAGGGGCCCGGTGAGGGACGTATAGTGGTGTACATCAGGAGTACAGAGGACGACTGAGCCACAGAGGATGGCAGGGGACGGGGGTCCAGAGTTAGAGGTGAGGTGAGTTAGTAAAAAGAGCCGCGGGCAGGCAGAGTGGAGCGGAGCAGCTCTCCGTCAGTCCACATCAGCTCACGCGGCTGACCTCAGCCTCTCTGGTCTGACGTCGCCCCTCAGTGTTAGCTCAACAGGGCCGAGCTATTAATGCTGCCTCTAAAGCTTCTGGATTACACTGAGCTAGAAGAATGATCTGACTGCAAGCAATGGATTCACTATGAATATATACTGAATGTATACTTTAGAGATACACTGCACATGTATTTCTTATTTCCTTTTTTGATCATTATTTATAAGTTCACTGCTTCTGTATATCACAGGTAACGTTTTCAAGACAACTCTCTGTAAAGCTCTTCTAAAATGCCACATCAACTCTCCACTGTCCACATCGTCCACAGGATACCGTCCAACGCCATTCCACACCTCTGTTACTACGCGCCCATATTGTTTTCTTACTGTCAGTGCTCCACACATAACTCACAAGTCTCATTGAAAGACCACAAACGTGATAGCAATCCATCTCTCCCATTTTGTTTCTGTGTCCTTTAGTTCTGTCACGTTATCCTCTCTGACTCGTTGGAGATGTAATCCTCGTAGCTCATTGAGATTTTTTACCCCAGCCCTGTATCGCTGTCAAAGCATATGAAATGTTTCTGTTGCGCTTTGCTCTGTCTGCCTATCTGTCTATCTGTCTGTCTGTCTGTCTGTCTGTCTGTCTGTCTGTCTGTTTGTCTGTCTGTCTGCCTATCTGTCTGTCTGTCTGCCTATCTGTCCGTTTGTCTGCCTATCTGTCTGTTTGTCTTCCCATGTCCCCATCTTCTCCTCTAATGATCTGTCTATCTTATCTTGTATCTCTCTCTGTATCTCTCTCTGTATCTCTCTCTATATCTCTCTCTGTACCCCTCTCATCTCCTCTGTACCACTCTGCCTCTTCGTCTGTTATCTTCTCTCTGTGCTGCCTCGTGCCACCTCTCTCCTCCTCTGTCCTTATCTCGATGCCCATGGCTAATTTGTGTCCACCTCCCTCCTGTGTGTGCCGTCTGATAGCGGAGCCACCCTCGCCACGCTCCTGGGACCCACCTGGCCGTATGTACAGTACCACCTGTTCCGCCTCTCTCTCTCTCAATCCCCCCGTCCCCTCTCCCCACTCTCCTCCTCTCTCGTTCCTCTATTTCCATCTCCGTGTTGGCCTCCATACGCTCCTTCCATTTCAGTGCAGAGTTTCACACACTCGCCATTAGCCAACATGGACACAGACACTTCAAGGTGACACTCAATTCACAAGTATTCTCCACACACTGTCTATGGACATAGTTTAGGGTGCTTCAGTAAGAACCCCAAATAGTATTTACCCAATTTACCCATAGTATGCCAAGCACTGTTTTCTGCTTTCTAACCATGAAGTGAAGTGAAGTGGTACTACATGTGCGATCATGTGGTAGTGTGTGTGTGTGTGTGTGTATGTGTGTGTGTTGTGAATGTGATTGTTTCAATCATGGTGGTGTTTTAAGCAGGGAGAGCAACGCTTCTTTCCGATGTAGATGTACATTATATAACTATACTATTTATTATTCTTTGTTATGACTCAGTTAATGACTGAAGCTACCAACCTGACCTGTGTGATAGGAGACCGAAAACAGTAAGATGATACAAAGAACAAATAAAAGCATCCGTTTGATTTACCCCCAAAAAACAACCATTACTAAATTGCTAACTGTGTAGGTTCAGAATTTGGATACATTTCCATTTGTAGAGGAACTACTGGCGAGACCTCCAGATTTCTACCACTAGGTGGGGCACTAACCAAACACCTGTCTGAGTCTCCTTTCACGTCAGCTCCAGGTTGGTCAGAAACCGGTCTGGTTGGCTGGAGACATTGCCCTCAAAGCTGCTTTCATATTGGTTTGTCTTTTGAATCTTGAGTGTACTTTAATAGGAATAGAAAATCAAATAAACACACTGTTCACCATTAAAGTTAAAGCTTCTGCATGCCTACAGTTGTTTGCGATACAATTTGCGATTGCAATCTCTTTAATGAGTTTAAAGATTCCCAAGGGTTGAAATGCTGAACAGGGCGATGTCACCAACCACATTATCCTTAGATCCTATAGTTTACAGAACTTGACAAGTCTCTCTACCTTTGTCAAGAATACTGTGTCTATTTGTCAACTGCACTAAGCAGCAGTAAGTATTCACATTGAGGGTTTCTGTCTGAACGATCCTAAAACTCCTCAACGCTCTGTGTCTGAGGAGGAAACGGGCTGAACATCGACCTCCAGTCCAGAGAGTGGTGTCCACCGTTTGTGCCACCCTGTGTCAGTGTTGTGAACAGTTTGGTGGCCAGTGCTGTTGGTTGGTGATATGGTGTCTCCTGTGTATCTGTGACTCTACCGTCGCTCTCAACCCCTCCCCTTATCGTTGACTGTTTCTGTGCCTCTCAGCCCATCGCTGACCTCAGCCCCATCAAGCGCTCGGCCTCCTCCCTGACCCCACAGCGCCCCTACGAGGTGAGTCTGAGGGACTACGCCCTGGAGCGACCCGACCCGTCCCCGGAAGCCTCCTCCGCCTTCAGTGGCCCCGGGCTGGCTCTGGACCGGCCCCACCACCACCACCACCACCACCGCTGCCAACGGCGCAGGGACAAGGACAGGGACCGGGACCGGGACAGGAAGCAGAAGTCTCTGGACAACACCGTCAGCACGATGCCCCACAGTACAGCTGGTGAGAGAGGCGTTTCTACGAGAATTCTATGTGTGTGCTCCTAAAACACAGGGTTAACGGCTTTTATGTTGAATCTGAAACAGCCCAAAAAAATATGTTTCCAAGGAGCTTGTGATTGATTCGATGTTTCGAAATGATTACGTGTTATTATTACAGGTAAGCAAAATTCGAGCACATTCTGCCAGATCCAAGGTATCAGTTCCTAAGAGAGTGGCAGGAGCCTATCCAAATGACATTCATGCCCCGAGGTGGTTGGAATTCCTTATGGGATTAAGGGTCCATGATCGGGTTATCGAGGAAAAGGCTTTCCTTTACCCTCCTCAAAGAAGCTGAGCCAAGATTCTGTGTGTCAAGCTCTCCCTCTGACTTGTAAAGACACTCAGGAGGTCCCCAAGGCAAATCTGCTTTGGCAGAGATTTTATATCTTTTTACTTGTATCGGTTGGCTCCTTTCTACCCTGACGTGGAGAGCGACAGCTACAGCATGCAGACTAAGCAGCTGCCATTGTAATCCTGTACACGCTTACAGGACTGTTCTGCCCAAGGAGCGACAGTGTGAACAGCTTTATGGACATGTACCGTACTGGCTAGGAGCTCACACTGACAGAGGTTAAAACCCCGTTGCCTTGTTACCAGAGAATATTCACAATATTTACTCTTTGAAGCACGCGGCCATTTTTCAAACACGCAAAGTATGCGTTAATTTCTCTTTCTCTTGTTCTCTCTCGCTCTCTCTGGGACACACAGACTTGCAATAAACACACACACACACACACACACACACACACACACACACACACAAACACACAAACACAAACAGCCACACGCTAAATCTCACTTAAACCCTCTTTGGCAGTACGACTGTACCCCTGCTAAACCCCAGACGCCCCACGGCCAGATTCTTAGAGCCCAGCTCCCAGAGGGACCTCCTCGTCCTGTTTGCTGTGGATGAGGTCATGTCTCCAGCACCGTGACCTTGGTGAATCAGCAGCGTGATCCTCTGGGCCGGGGCAGGGCTCACTGGGCTGGTCAGTGTGTCCACAGCTCCCAGTGGGTCATCTGCTACAGCCATCATCAGGCCCCAGCGCCGGGTGGCCCATAGCAGGGTGTTTTCTGGGTTAGCTTCCGAGGGCAGCAGCTGGTCTTTATTGCCCCAGATAAAAGGCCTCTGTGGACAGGCCCAGCTCGGGGATTTATGGGTACCTCTTGGCAGGGCAGCCAGAGAGCTACCAGCCCTTCTGGAGCAGAATGAGGCAATAAGAAAGGGAGTGGATACAGAAGACAGGGGTGGTGGGGGGGTGGAGGTGGAGGTGGGGGTGGTGGTGGTGGTGGGGGGAGGGGGGGGGTGAACGATGTAGATGCACACATTGTTCAAGACGAGACATGCTGGGACAAGATTCTGACACTTGTGGAATAATTACAAGAGGCCTCGCATGGTTTATTTGTGAGGGAGGGGGAAAGTTATGTTTATATTTGGTTTCCTTCTACCATCGACTTAGAGAAACACACAGCGCATGTAACCTCTGTCTTTCACACACACACACACAAGCACGGTTTGTAACACAAGCCTAGGACTCCGCTCTCCTAAACTGAAGCGTCCTTTACGCCCGCCAGGTTCCCCGGCTGACCCTCCAGTCGAGGGCTTGTCCAGGGAGCGGGCGCGTGACCGGGGCCGACCGCATGAGAGGAGGCACCACTCGGCGGCCGGAGACAAGATGCGCTACTACTCGTGTGAGCGCTACGGCAGCAGGGAGCAGTGCTACACCAAGTCTGCCGGCCCCAGCCGCTCCACCTCGCCGGGAGAGGACAGCGGCCTGCCCAAGCAGGTAGGAAACCCAACTAGTCTGCTGATGTTGAAGGCATGTATACGGCGGTATATCACAATCAGAAATACCTTCATTCACCAAGAAACATGTACGTGGAATCTTTTGTGTGCATACGTCATGTTCAATTAGGTAACGCTCTGAGACACAGGCATGGTTTTTCATCCACGTGGTGTTGCAGACGTTGAACGTTGTCCATTTATTTTTCTCTGCTCTAACCCGCCTCCTAGCTGGCCTTAACCAAAGTGAGCCCTGCCTCCATCACTCCATCCCGGAGCCGCAGACAGCTCCCCCAGACCCCCCTCACCCCCCGTCCTGCCGTAGCCTACAAGACCGCCAATTCCTCGCCTGTACAGTGCGGCGCCACGGGCCACAGGTCCCGCCTCAGCCGCGGCCTCTCGGAGCACGACCACCTACTGGGGGGGCTAGACCAATCCCCCATGCCTGTCACTCGCATCGGCTCCGACCCCAACCTTAGCCCCAGGCCTCAGGACGCCCCGCCGCGAGTGGCCCTCGCCGAGGAGACGGAGAACTTCCAGGATGCTGTCAGCACCCACGGAGGGGGCCGTTCCCCCAGGACGCCTGCCTCTACTTCAGCCTCAGCCTCAAACAGGCCTAGCGCCCCTGAGTCTGGAACAGCCACGCAGGGCCGGGCCGCAGGAGTGCCCAACGGATACCACTTCACGCTGGGGGTCAATGGTGGCGCTGGGTCCAGCACCAGGGGGACGGGGAGTCTCAGGGAGAGAGAGGAGGAGGACTGGTGCTAACGTTGCTGGCGGACTGACACCTTCCTTCTTTATGTTCTGAAAGCGTTTTAGCTTGAGCTACAGGGGCGAACCATCATCATCATTTGTACAGGTGACCGTACAGTGTTGATGTCAGGTCCTGTTTTCTTCAATGGAAAGAGATTTGTGTTCAAATGAAATGGAATCCACTGGAAAGAACTGTGAGAAAAATAAAATCATTCCAGTTTTTGTAGTGTTGTTAATCTCTTTTGGAGTTTTTTGTTGTTTTTTTTACACAAAAGACACTACAGGACAGTGATTTGTTTTTCTATTCCCTTATTGCACTGAATTCTAGCTTGTTTTGATGGCCTGTGTGAATAATTCAGAGCACATGAAGTCCCTGTGAGCATTTTGCCTTGGTCACTCAAATTATTGTTAAAGAAGAAGAAGAAAAAGCCAAAATGTCTTCCTACTTTGAGTGGGTGAAAATAAGACTGTGAACAATGGTTTTTTTTTTTCATCTTTGAGGTGAACCCCCATCCCCAATGTTACTTTCCTAACCTGCTTTTTCCTGGTGTAAAATGGGGCTATACACGGCACTACTGCTGATTAATTATGTCTATTCTCAATAATGGAAATTAAGTCAATTTAAGCTTAAAGGAAGGCGACAATAGTGATGAAAATGCACTACCACCCCACTCTGCAGAAAATCCTTTAGCATCACAACTCTGTCTCAACAAAGCTTTGGGGTTCTCTCTGGGAGTGCTGGCGGGGCTCTAACTAATTTATTATAACTTAATAACTACAGTTATATACAGACAATAGGAGCAGATGTTTATGTAGGATCATACCACTGCTATTCTTTCATGTCACCAACACATGTCACTTTCATTGCAGAATATGTTATTAAAGGGAAAAAAGCTCCACATTCAAAATCTTCACATTAATTTATTACAGGACTAAGACTAAATTGGATACAATTTCATAAAGTTAGTATTTTTTGGGGTAAATTGTACCATATTGTTAGCTGGTATATTCTAGTCTAGTGGTTAAATACTAAGTGCCTCTTATTCCAGATGTATTATTGTCAAGTATAGATGCAGACAGACTTTTCATGGATAGACCGTAATGCGTCTAGAGTGTAAATAAATGACACGTATCGGTTATGCACTTGAAGAGAGATATATGGGTACAATAGTTATATTATTATTTAAAGTTTATGGATTGCTTGTTGCTTAGGGACAGGATGCAAAAAAGTGTAATGAACCTAGCTGTAGGTAAGTCAGAAATACAGATCCAAAGGGATTGATCTAGTGCATGCCAGGATCCTGAATTAGAATTGTGTATGTACTTATGCTTAAGGGTATGTTGAACTTTTGCCTTTCTCTTCCAAAAATATACTGTACTGCCAGAATGGGATTTTCAAAATGGGGTCTGAAATGGGAAAAAGTGCCATTTGTGATTCCCTCCAACAAGGAAAGTCTCACACCTATAGTAAATATCAAGTTCAGAAAAACTTGCCTGTTGGATATACTATTGTCTATAAGAGCTTGTGTACAGTAGGAATTGTACCACTCAAATTTCATGGGATTATTTTCTAGATCTCGATCTCCTAAGCGCCGTGTTGTATATTGAAATTCCTATGAGTGTGTTCACAGGTGATGAGTCGTGTCCCAGCTGTTGTCTCTTAAGTAGGGCTATGCAACACGATGACACTTCTCTGGCCCTGTACTGTAGCTTTACCCTCTGGAATCTCAAGATTCAAGCTTCAGTTTGTGACCAAATTTGAAAATGTATTTATTGAAAGATGTAAAACATAAATGTATTATATGAAGACAGTTTATAGAAAATACACTGAGGCACACTGGTTTTGCCAACAAAAAATGTGACAATGGGCAGTTCTCTTTCGCAAGTTGATTGCATGACACCTACCCTGCTAAATCCACACACAATGTAAAAATGTGTTTTTATTGTATTAAATCAAAAGTGACATATTTTATTTTCTGTAGTCCATTATATTGTACAATGTCGAAAGGTGAAATATTAGACTTTGAATCAAGGTCTTTAAATAAGGACATATGGCCTGTACTGATGTAAACATTGTTGATTTAAAGAACTGTTACCTATAGGCTTTAAATGTCCTTATAAGTTGCCATAGTTATGGGAGGGATGAGTATGAATTCCCTAGATTGAACCTCAATGAACCTAATCAGTCCTCATCCAACCCTACACCGAACATGGTGCCAAATTTGAGGCTGCACCAAGCCGTTTTTGTCTTTGCATATACCTCATCCAGTTTTACTGTGTGGATGTATTTCCTGAACATGTCATGTTTGCATGTAATGAAAAGTTTGTGCATGTGTAAAAAAAATACATTGTTTAACTTCATACAGTCCATTATTTATACAATCTGTTTACAGGTTGTGTTTTATGATGATCTTGAACACGTTTTTGTTTCTGGTAAGAAAAAAGCTTGAATAAAAACAATTTAACACAGCTGTTGAGCTACAAGAACCACTCCACGTCAATGGTTGAACGGAATGTTCTGGAGTGACTGAATCCTTCGCTGCCTGACATATGTTACATGACTGTCAATCCTACAGTCATTTATACTACATTACATTTTGTATGAGTCCTTAAATAAAGATAACATCAAAATGAATTGAGTGTATTTATTGTAACCACATCATGCAGTTTTATGCGTCACTGTTCAAATCCGTTATGGAATTACAAAACCAAATCATGAAAATGCTGATAAAAAAAAATTGATTAGCGCACCTGTTAATGTGCGCCATCGAGTTTAGAGGAGGGGACCATGCATCCATGAATGTAATTGGTCCAAATTACATTTGGGGGCGGGGAGTCGCGTGGGGTTCACATTTGGCGCGGTACAGTAAATGATGTTGTCTTGCAGCTTGAGGAAAGAAGGTGCAGACTAGCATCAAATGCTGGATAATGAAAAAGATTAAATCATTGTTTAATTAATCAAATAAATATTCAGCTTTTAAAAATTTAGTTTTTGCACGTAACCACAAAGGGCAAACGTTTATTTAAACAAATTCTACAATTAGACTTTAGGCAACTGAAACATGCGTTTGGATGTTGCTGATGCAGCTCTAAAGGACTCATGTTAGTGCCATCTGCCATGTGAAACAACGTTCTGTTATTGAAAAGTTTAAGACTCTCAGAAAATGTTTCTCCTTTTAATAAACTGGACAGCTTGCCTGTTGGGGATTCTGAAGATGGGCAGTGCTTCAGATGAAGCATTGATGGAATCTGCTGGGGCGTTAGGTTCAGGAATGCTGCCAACAGGTAAGGTGTTTTTCTACTTTTTGTGATTAATTGTTGAAATGACAATAGTAGGAAAAATGGCAGTAATGGCATTAAAAGAGCAATTTAGCAGTGACAATGTAAGTAATTGTCAGTTACATCTCCACCATGGCAGTTTTGTTTGGTTGTTTGTTTGTCAACAATAATTAATTCCCGAGACTCATGGTGCCAAATTGTTTAGAAAATTATATTTCCATGTTAAATCAAGTCAGCTTCTCTTTATTTCTTCAGTTACTGCATATTTATGTACCAATGGGAATTAATGCCATACTGGGTGAAGTGAAACCTTTTTACTGTGACACATTCTTTGAATTCTCATCCTAACTGGGTTCATTTTAATGAATTCTCTTTGAAGAAGGCCAGTCAATGTGCAACACTAATTTTTATGTGCTACCTCCTGCACAGATCATAAAAACTGAAAGCAGATGTGAACACATTTTACTCTAATGTGCCAGAGTTATTGGCATACATTTATTAAGTAAATGTCATGGTTGGACGGGTGCCTTGGCTGGTTGGCATCCTATCAGGTACTCAACTGTGCGCCAAATTACTTAAAAATTGGCCCATGCACGCATAGGAACTGAAAGCCCGATGTTTATCTGATGTGTATTTAGCAGCCCCTAATATAATTCAACATCCAAACCTATTTATGAATCTGACAGAACTTTTACTAACTGGCCATTTCAACAATATGGAACCATCATATTATGTAACCAATGCTGGATCTATAAGTTGCTTAAGGACTAGGGATCAGACATATTCATTTGTTTGATTGATCGTTAATGTTGGTCAGACCAACATTTCTTATTTGATCACCCAGTACGAACAAAATAAACATCTAAAAGAGAAAAATCACTATCAAAAATAGTTCCAGATGAGCTGAGTAGACCATTTAGTGTCACTATTTTGACACTGCAGCCCAATTTAAGTGTATGCTCCCTAGTTAATGCAATCAGATATTAAGGCCATGCATCAAACCTTAACACTTCAAGGTTACCTAACATTTGTTAGCTTGCTCCCCAATGTTACCTTGTTTGGATTATGGCTGGGCTTTGTTGTGTAGGTAGCCATCTGCACAATCTGGAATGGTGAGCAGGTAAGCGTTGGCTGGCTAATTAAAAGTTATCTTAGCTCTGTATCAGCAGATAACTTACTGTAGTTTGTGAGCTGCTAACATTAACCACTATAACAGTAAACAGGTTAAATATTCACCTAGGGCTGACACCTTCTGGTCCATTAATCGATTAGTTGGTCGACATGCTCTTGGTCGACCAGATTTTCATTGACCGATTAATCGCTGGTGTTACTTTTATAACAAGAAAAGCACTTTTTAATCCATTATTTTCCGACGGACATGCAGACATGATGTATTTTATTTTTGTGTAAGAACACTGATTATGAATAAAAATTATTTTACTCTACAAATGTGTTTAGACATGCTGCCTGTGAGTAGCCTAAGCCAGTTATTAATAGGTTAAGTAGCCTCTCTGCATTTGTTTTTAAAATATTATTTTCAAATTATTTTCTATATTCCTCAATAGTTCATGGCTGGGATCACCAGTTGATATAGTAAACTACTATTTTATGCAATCATATGACTATGGACAGTGGTACGCTGGTCAACTCCGAGTCTGTTATTATCATTTTAGTAGCCTGTAAAATAATAAGAAATATGCGGCAAACAGCTTTTTATGTTTATTTATTATTCATTTAAGCTACCAGGTAGAGTGCACTCAGTGCACTGTGGCCTATTTAGTTAATCTAGAGATAAGCCACCCCCCCAATTGATGAATCAATTAGTCAAAGAATATGCAAAAATTTAGTCTACCAAGATAGCTTTTGGTTGACTACAGCCCTATATTCACTTGTCATAGCTGGTCGTGCTTGCACGTTTAGTGTGTGAAACACATTACTGTTGCAGCCCACCTAAAAACAACCTATTTCATGACCATATAAATTGAGATCTGATTCCCTGTCTAGAGACGAGATGGAGTTTGTGTTACTCACACATTTCAGAATGTAATTTTGGCAACCAAAAATGCCCTCAAAAAATGTTCTACTCATGCCATATTTGTCTTGAAACGTGATTAGGGAGAATTTGCATTAGCTTTCACAAACTAAATACAGTGACTCAATTAAAGTGTCACAGTGTCAAGTGCTCTAAAGACTCAACTCAAAGAAGTAATAGTAACATAATAGATGTTATTTATTTAGCCCATTTTTAATTGTGAAATAGCGGGGGAGAGAGTTTTATAATTTGGGTACTGCCCTAGAAAAAGCTTGATCACCAAGTATTGTGTTTATGTGGTATGTATGTATTTTAGTAAGTTAGTTTTGACAAATGATGCTGCTTTTCATTCAATGACTACAACCATATATTTCAGGAAAGGTTTCAAATTGCCTCAGAATTTGCTTTCTTGCATATCGAAAGGTTTGAAGTTAGTGGCACATCTTCCAAACAGATTGACTGTAAAAATTCTGCAGGGAATGCTCCCAGGCTGTCAAGCTCCCTCTACAAATCACATCATAGTGACTCAACTTGGTTCCTACAGCATACGACACACCAACCAATGCAATGTCTGTCTTTTATCTTAATTTGTTTATGCATGTGGTAAACCCTTTTACAAATATTTCACGTTGTTTTTATACTAATTATGTGTTTTTCTTACTGTATAGGTACATCCTAAGAGAGACTTAACAGGTGGCCCATATTCAGGCATCAGTGTAGCTATGGTGCTGGATTTAACTTGGAGGATGACCAGAAGCACTGGTTTGTCGAGTCTGGATTCTGTTACATGGTGTTTGCTTTCCTCTATTAGTATTTATCCAATTTCCTCATTGTTATCATGGACTCTGTACACCTTAATCACATAAGGGACCTTAAAGAGGCGTCAGACAGAGAGACCCAATCTTAGGGCTTGGATTAGCCTGTTCAAGTGACAGACAAATCCTACGATTGAATCCAGCCTCCATGTTCTCTGTTGAATGTTTTCACTGTGTGTTTTTCAAAGGAGTCTTGGGAGTCCCTCTGGATGGCAGAGCGTGAAAGGCTTCTTTAAACAGTGCAGATTTTCATTGAATAGGCCGGTGATTATGTAATGTTAAGATAATAGTCCTCAAGGCACCCATATAATCAAGCCTTGTGAGCGGGTTTGTCAGTTATGTAGATTTCATTACTATTATACCGTGTAATACAAATACTTTTGACTCCCCTGGGGTATTGTTAATTGTTGTTGTTACAAAGAATCAGTAAAAGTATCAGGGAAGCCCTAAGCAGTAGTTGCATTTGATGACCTGGTATAAAATAGTTCGACCTGAACAGAATGGCTTTAGTTTCATAAGCTCCGAGAGCGTAGTAGCAGGAATAGTGACTTAAACCACAGCCATGTTTGACGTGGTGGTGGTGGTGGTAATCTCAGGGCTGGTCTACTCTTTAGTCGTGGTTGTGTTGACAGTGGGTCTTTTCGTAGCAACTGTTAAACACCAGCATTAGGGTACATGCATTAATTACAGGAAAACTGTGACAGGGAGAAAGACGCACAAAGACACAGAAGAACTAGACAGGCCGCGATCAAAGGTAAGAAAGTCATGGACCATAAAGTCTGAGATGTGTGCTGTCATCTGTTATGCATAAACATAAGGGACATATTACCCAAAGTATTTTTACCAACCCAACAAGTGCAATGAAATGCATACATGTATCAGTGGTGATGAATCCCACTCTTGTTTAACGACTCAAAGTTTCTACAGATGTGCTTCGTCTGTTTGGCTTGCATGGCTTGTACCAACATCTTGACACCCATCCTTTCATTGTTTGAAATATGTGAACATTTATTCACTCACCCTTAGATTTAAGCCCTCAAAACTTGAACAACTTGTGGTTTACTTTCAAAGTCTTTTGTAAATGCCAGTTTGGACGTTCCATCTCGACTTGAATGCCAGAGATATCCAGCTTTCCTCTGATTCAGAAGTGGAAATTGTTGCCTGCTCTCTGTCCTTTGTGATTGACTGTGTTAAAGGAGCTCTGGCAGGGATGGGGTGAGGGGCTCTGTCTGGGCTAACCCCAGGGGTATCATCAACCCACCACTTCGTAGCCAGACCTACAGCCCCCCTTTTGTCACACACAATTACCCTCACAGACAGGGTGCCCAGAGTTCTGCATTAACCCCCTCTCCCAGTGGCTTGGAACTTGTCACACACCATTTGAATGTTTGAGTAGAGGGTAGCACTTATGCACTTCTTGCTGGCTAAGCTTGATGCCGCTTAGGCGTAGGCTGCTTTGGTGATTAATGTCCAGAACACTGGAAATTTCACAACCGAGAAAATAAACATTACAGAAAAAAAAACCTTTTAGATGGAGCTCCTTATTTGAATCTTTGCATTTCTGATAACATAGAGGACCACATGAAGTGATCCTGTAAGAATGGTCTTCGTTCCTCACACTTAGAAGACTTATCCATCAGGTTGTCCGGTCCCTGTCGCCCTTAGAGACAAGATCAAAGAAGCGGGGCAAACCACGTCTATTCACGCTCTGCCGGCAAGTTTCAGCCTATGATGTCATCGCCAATATAATGGCAGATCCATAACCAAGGCATCTGCATCCAATGAAACAGAATCTCAGCCTTTTTGTTGGCTGAGCCTGTATCTGGAGCCCATTACCCAGCTGGGCCATGCAGAAGCACGCATGCACCGATTCAGTCTTCACACAGAAACGGTGGTACGGATCTAGGTAGGGACTGGGGTCGCTGCGGCCCCAAGCCAGCCTAATGTGAACGGAACACGACCTGAACCTTGTTTCTATAATGTTTCTGGAACATAAGTGGAACCAGATGGCAGATTATGTGGGGCTGATAGTGTGCAGAGAGGAGCCGTCAGATGGTTGGTGTTGGAGAAGAAACGAAGGCTAGTGCCACAGGCTCACTGTTTTTTTGGAGGGCCTTCCTACCCAAGCTGGTTGGCAACGGCACACAACATTACCTAGTCCCATTTTACATTTCGGTGAGCAATTTAAAACAGTAGGGGTTTCTCAGTCTGGTGTCTGGAGGGCATTGCTCACGTGAAATGATGGCTTTGACGTCGATCAACAGTGAGGTGTAGTTCATAAACACATGTCAGGCTGTAACAGGAAAGGACATGTGCTATGTTCTTAGGGGGATATAATGATCTCGTATTAGTCCTGAGCTGTTGTTTGTGGTTCTGCTGAGACAGAAGTGTGAACAGAATAACGTCTGTCCATTCATTTGTCTGTCTGCATGATGTTTGTGAGTTCCTCTGCAACTTGTTGACATCAAACACCTGGCAGTTTTGCCAATTATCTGCAATTGTCCTCTGAGTCTTTTGTTGGTCCAAACAATGGACTAGCAAATAGCTCCGTCGCTCAGTAACGTCAATGAAAGAGGACCGGATGAAGTGCACCTGGCGTTGGAGGTTCTCCCTCTTTAGAGCCAGTTAGTTATGTCCCTTGTGGAGCTGTCTCCTAGAGTACTCATTGGCATGGCTGGTTTTTGTTTCTCCAGGACTCTCAATTTCAGGCAATAGTAACTCTTTCAGACACGTTCATCTTGTTTTTGTCTTTTCTTGTTAGCTCTCAGGAATGTTGCCCCTGCACGGCTGCTAGTCTCCCCATGTGAAAAGCCACAGTGTGTTACAGGGGAGTCCAGGTGCCCTGGGACAACACTTGGCTGGTTTTATAAGGAGTTCTCCGCAGGGCTGTAGAGCCAAGCCTACCAGGATTAGGCCCTCATAGCAGACACTGACCTTACTCAGCCTGCCACTCTGGGAATCCCTAAAGCTATCATGATACAATCATTCATTATTCAGATAGTCAAGGTGGGAGCCAGGCCTGAGGGAGCACCTGAGACATGGGTTACTGCCCTGAAGTGCAGCTTGTGTTCTGAAACGTAGATGCCAGGTAATGCAATATTGATTCATGCTGGTAACACACACGTTTACGTACTGTAGGTTAAGTTTTACAACCCGTCACGCTCATCCTAATCCCGCATTTCAAATCCCCCTTTCCCCCATGAAATCACTTTGGTCCATTGACCAGCTGGGTATTCACTGACCACATTATGACATCATCGGTCTGAGCTAGACGTGAAAATAAACAGCACTCCTGCTTGGTCCATTAAGGTTAAACATGCCATTCACATTCCTCTTCAGCGTGCTCTCAAGTCTATAATGTAGATTGATCAGGTGGGATCAGATGAACATATGTTTTGATCTAGAATTCTCAAACCTCTGTTCTAGGTTGATCAAACGTTTCACTACAGTAGAAACATTGATTATATTTATAGATTTGGACCTCATGGCAGTCTGTCATTTCATATTGAGACACATGCAATTCTATATTTTTGGGGTTTAAATCACTTGCCAAAACAAACATTGAACTTTGCAGTCGTGTTCCTAGATGTTATTCACTCTGATGCACCCATGTGCAGATCCCGATCTTTATTGGTTTCACTTCACTTGATTGATGATGACTCTGTTATGACAAACTGGAGGCATGCTGATTCTATGTGGCACTGCCAAAGGGCTCTACACCAGAAACACAACTCGTTTGTTTTTATTTTGTTTACCTTCCCTTTTTTTCGCTGCTCGTTTTTGGTCTCCTTACGCGAACCATGTCCATGCTCTGACATTCCTCCGTGGCTGTCTCCGTCAGGACACGTTAAACGGGCTGAGCTTTTGTTTACTTTAGTCTGATGGATTAGTGTTGAAGTCCCTGCCCAGTCCTGTGTGTCGCATGCCCTTGCAGAGTGTAGCAAAGCACGCCGGCCCGTTAAAAGTCCCTGAAGGTGTTTGTCTTGCAGGGGGGCCTTCGTCTTTGACTGGCCTCTTTTCCCGGCATGGACCCACGTTTTGTCATTTTAATCAAAACAGTTCCTCCAGCAAGGAATTTTTACAAGAGTTTTTTACAATGCTTTGGGGCGTGGTAAGGATCATGTGCGTGTGTGTGCATATGATTGTGTGTGCGCTGTGCCTAGCTTTGTATGTTTGTTGCATTATACTGCTCCGTGAGGAGGGAGGGCCATAAACGGCTTCCATGAAATCCTTTGCTTGTTTTTGCTCGGGACAGTCATAGTGCCTGGATGTACCAACTCCCACGGAACCGCCTTGTATGGAGAGTTCACCTTGTCTGCCTACTGGATGCAATATGCACAGGCAGTCTGACTGCCAGCGATGTCCTCATCGCCACCTCCACTGGGGTTATTATTCAGACTCTATGATTATCTCCCTCCGCAATCGAGACCGTGTGTCTCCTCCCTCCGTGTCGTGACCTCATGTAAAGCTGCAACCTCTTGGAATTCACGTCCTCATGAAAGCCACCTGCCATCTGGATCCTTCTCTAAAGTGGTTTGGCTGCAGTGGGCCAGTGATTGCCTCATTGTTTCTCTTTCGTTCTTTCTTTTTTCTCTTTTGAAGATCAAAGTAGACGAGGTAAATGTGGCGGACTAGGCAATGTAAAGTAGCGTCTCTCTGATTCTAACATAGCGCGGCCATCTTCTGCAGACAGATTTAACCTTCAGTTTACCTTCCATGCAAGGGGCCATACACATGCATGTTACTGTATCTGAATGTGAGCGCTGTGTGCCCGTTCTTTGGGTCAGCTCATAGGATGTCCCACTCTCATTTTCTATCACTCCACCAGAGCTTTCTTTCCAGTGTACAAGCCATAGCTCAGTTCATGGCATACTGTATGTCTCTGTTCAGTCTTGCCACCCATGGTGAGCTGCAGTAATAAGCTCACATTTCAGCAGCTTGTGGATCACATGCTGAGCGGGGAAAAGTTGAAATTAGGAGCTGACATGGAGCCAGCTCGAAGGTGCACAGGCCAGCCGATGGAGGTACAGGGACAGTGGCTGAGCTTGTGGGGTGTGCATGCTGCCTCACAGTCGGACAGCCTGGGCCCCCCGTGCTGGTGTGACCCGTCGGCCGGTGGCTACAGTTTCACGAGACCCCTGTAGAGTAACACAGTATTTAGCATGCGTCAGGGGTCAACCTTGTGACAACCTTCCACCGATCCGTCGGCAGGGCAAGCCTTGTAAAGATTTTAACTGGGGTGTTTTACAAGCACTTAAATGGTTTGTCAATGCAACCCAAGTGTTTTCTTAGCCCTGTCCACCGCGGCCTGGTGATAATGATGATCTTAAGGAGACAGACCAGTGGTTACCGGGGCAGAGGAGCCTCACTCAGGTCAGCGGAACCTCATGAGTGAAGGGTCAGAGGTCACCCTGCAGGGAATATAGGAGTTCTGACTCTTCATAGACTCTTCTTCTTTCAAGTCTGATTTTCTCTTTAAAATATGTACATGTAATAAAGTAAGGTATCTGTAAATAAGATAAATAGACTGCATGATTTAATAATGTGTCTTATTTTTGGTCCCCTTAGCGTAGACCATTACATGCATTGTATGCCATGACAGAACCACATTGATGCTGTTGGTTTAATTACTGTGTAATAGTTGTCAGCAAGTTTGAGAGAGAATGGAATAGTTGCAGCATGTCGGCACTCACTGAACATGTAATAATTAGACCTATCAATAGCTTTTTTCTCTGTGGGGGCAGCAGCTTTGCTGTCTACTGAGAAACAGATTCATGTTGATGCTAGAAATTATAGACACAACTCAAGAGTACGTCTAGACTTTAGGCAGACACATTCCAGTAAAACATGAAACTAATTGATAATATTGCAGTTAAGTAAGTAATCGTTGAAATGTTCAGGTTATTATTTTAGCCTCCTTCACCGGTCGGTCATACAGTGCAAATGAAACAATAATAGTAAGCTATGGTAATAAATCAATGTCCATAAGAGGCCTGCTATACTAAGAGGCATTTTTTTCCAGGTGAAACCTATTTCGTCACTTAAATTAAACTCTCTTTATTGTTTTCAGTGGCAATATTGTTTTTTCCCCATTTAAAGCTAGATCCATTCCAGTGATCATATCTGGAGACTTAAATCTGTGTGTGTGTGTGTGTGTGTGTGTGTATGTGTGTGTGCGTGTGTGCACTGTGTGTGTGTTTGCGTGCTGCCCTCCCCCCCTCCCTTCCATTCCCACTCAGATGTGTTTCTCGTTCACAGCTCCACCAGGCTCATTACCTGGCAGAACAACTCCCTGGGCCGTTCACTAGGCCCTCTCTGCTTTTCTCATCTGATGGAGAACACCGAGTTACAGCCCTGCTACGGTTCCACCTTCCAGATTTGTTTTGCTAAACGGGGATGGTGGGCACATGCAGCACAACGTTTTTTGGCGCCATCTGTTTACACTCTTAGTGTCCACATTTTTTGTCTGGCCTATATGTTTCTTGAATTGGAAACAGAAAAAAGGTGGTCTGGACGGCGATGATGGGAATGCAATCATAAAGTGTTTTTAATGAGCATGTCATCACGGATTATGCTTCAAACATTCCGGAATGTCAACGGGTTCCAAAACTCAGATCTCCGTTGCAGGCTTGCAAATAACTCAATACAGACACAAGTCCTGAAATTACTCTCGGCAAGGCAGATTTTTTATCTATTCCTGGAGCAAATTATGTTCCTCAGCCTGGAAGGCTACATATACTGTACCATGCTGGTGGTTCTGTTCATTAAGCCTAGCCATGAGCCTGGCGTTTGGTGCCAGTGCAGGTCTTTGGGTGTTCTGCCCCCCTCCATGCCATCTCCTGTCTGTCTGTGATGAGCTCTGTTATTCATGTTGCTACTTGATTTGTTAAGTCACTTGTTTTTAGTTTTTGGGATTCACTGTTGCACAGACACAATTATTCCTCAAGGAACTTTAACCTAACTCCATTTCCGCCCTCAAAACCCTCAAACTGTTATCCCCTAACGTTTTGGTCTTTAGGTCACCTTGCAGAGGGCTTGAATACGCACAGAACAGACTAGCTGTGTGATACGGTAAATGGCCTGAAGTGTCCCTGGCAGACTGTGACTCTGGACCCCCTTCTCTTTTTCCTGCTCCACCCCCTGCTCCTAGGATGTCTGCACAAATCTGTCATGGCTTCTCATTTGTTCTTTTGGTAATCTGGAGTTCATTTGGCTCTGTCAAACTCAAAGTTAACTGCATCATTGACACAATGTCAGTTTTAAATTGAGGTTTTCAGATTGCTTAAGCTTTCCTTCATTGGAAAATGTTTATTGGAACGCTGGTTACCAAAGAAATCACAAAAAAACGAAACATTGAAGCTGCTGATTGCAAGCACTTGTATTTACAAACCACTCGGTAATTGATTGTGGTTTTGTGTGGTTGGTTGACTTTGACAACCGTGAATATTTCCTTGGCTTTTCAGTATGTTTTCACCTCTATCCGACTTCATGTTACCACCAATAAATCAAGGCCATTCATTTGATTGTCAGAAATGTGTGCAGCACCCACTGTAGCGTCAGACCTGCACGTAAGGTTCAGTTTTGAGACACGGGTGAACGGTTCAGCCTCCAATCTACTACAGCCATGTCCTTCTAATTCATTATATTCATTCCTGCAGCCAACAACAGTGAATGACCTGCCACGTTCATCCCTCCATCCCCTTCTCTGGTTGTGCCCTGATGGATGTGAGTTCAATAGCAGACTCAGACAAGTGGTGACTGGTTCTTTCTCTCCCCACTAGATGATCAGTAAAGGAAACCCCTGCATTGTCCTCTGGCTTGTCCATAAGCAGGGTCATTATTCACCCAGTGCTCCACCTTTCAGAGGCAGTATTTGATAACATAAAGGAGGCGTAAGATTGCCGTCAATATGAAATGGGGTTGATGAAGGCTTTGATAGAGTTCATCATTAATCATAAAAAAGTATGGAGCCGCTTCAGGGAGGTATAATAAAAAATATGTCCATCTTGTATGCTCAAACATGAAGTCAACAAGTACAGCGTTGCCTCAACCAGCATTTTTCATTACCAATTGTTTTCTATTTTAGACTATTAAATATCTTTGTTTTTATAAAAAACTGAAGATTCATCATTTGAACATTTAGTAATAAGTTGCTGTTATGTGGAACCAAATGGGCCAAG